>CM033720.1:62984115-63068412 GCA_019671005.1 Hibiscus mutabilis | reverse complement strand
CAATCAGACAAATGACAGAAAACAAAAGCCACATCGATGTCATAAAAGAACCAAGGTAAACAACAACAAAACATATAGAACCTTGAAAACTGTCCAAGAATTGCAGGGATTGAACCCCTATATAACCCCTGTACTCTGATTTGTGGAAGCTTTGAAATAATTTCTGGGAAGGTCAGGGTTGATGCTTGCACCCGAGTCTGATAAAACAAAAAAGGTGAAGAGAAGAAAAAAGGATCAGTAAAAGCCCAATTGATTGTCGCAAGATGTATTCCACAGAAGAGAATGGCATAGCCCAAGACAAACAGAAAAATGAGTCATTTCAGTAAGAAAGCCAGCAAAAAAAAAAAACATAAACACTCTTTTGACTCCTTTTTGAGCTTAAGTGTTGAAAGTAAAAGAACTGAAAAGAAGCATTTTTTTATCATGAACGAGGACTGGTGAAGAATCTGAAGGGGAACATAGAACTAGCAAGAAGATTCCTCTACCAAGTGAAGAAGATAAACAAATTTGATGAAAATATTAAATTAAACAACATTACACAGTAAAGCAAGGGCAAGAAGACTCTAGTACTAGTTACACAATAAGTTGAAATCATTTCATGGCTTGTACAATTTGGCCAAAGCTTGAACTATATTTATCAAAGAAACTGGAAAAACTCAGGTATTGGGAAACTGTGTCAAATTATGCAGTACTTGAATAAGCTTCCAAAAAAATACACGTAAAAACTAACATGGATGTCTTAACAACATTGGCGGGTTTATCTTGAAGAAAGGGAAGCACCGAAATTTTCAATAAAAACAATCTACGATAGAACCCAATATATCATAAATTTCACAAAAAAACTATTTCCACCATATGGGAAAGAACATTAATGGTTACGAAAGTGAGTGCCATGCATGAGCTCTCCAACCCCATACTGAGAAATAAACACTAACATGCAGAGTGCATATCAGCCCTTGCAAAAGACACCAAGGCTATTTATCCTAGTAGATGTTCACAAAGAGTATATTTTATTATGTAAAAAAACACCAAAGTTGAATAACGTGCCTTTATAGTATCAACTGGGTGCAGTAAAAATGTGGAGAGTGCACACGCAAGACCCCCCGCCAATGCAGATTTAAGAACACTTCCAGCATGTATTTCCACAGGTGGTGCAACAGCAACAACAGTTGCAGCTTCAAACCAGATATTCCTGTATGCAATACAAAAAGAAGTTAACGTCAAAAGTTAGTCACCGGAAAATTAGTGCAAAAGGAGGGCACGTGCATTTTGCAGTAAAGATGTGGAGAGTGCACACGCAAGACCCCCAGCCAATGCAGATTTAAGAACACTTCCAGCATGTATTTCCACAGGTGGTGCAACAGCAACAACAGTTGCAGCTTCAAACCAGATATTCCTGTATGCAATACAAAAAGAAGTTAACGTCAAAAGTTAGTCACCGGAAAATTAGTGCAAAAGGAGGGCACGTGCATTCTGCAAGCAAAAACTATACGTTCACCAAAGGAAATAAGGAAGAAGGGCAATTGCTACTAAAATTCAGCTTTTGTAATAACCTTTAAGGCCTGGTACCAAAATTTTATACTAACATATAATTGATAAATTAGAAACAATAACTTTTTTTACAATGTATCCAGACCAAGAAGCACAGAGCATTACTGCAGTAAACAAACAATTTCACAAACAGGACCTACAAACTCCATTCTGGTAACCATGATCCGATCTATAGTTTTAACTTCTAGAAGATGCAGCCTAAATAAAAGGCAAGTCAACCATAAATAAAATTAGAGCCAAAGCTTCAATTAGACTTTGTAAATGTTAGTTAGTATGCATAACCGTGTGTTGTAAAGAGTTTTAGATAGAGTAGAAGTTGTATGTTATCTTTACTTTATCTTAACTAGTAGTTTGAATTTTAAATTTGATCTTTGTAAAGGATAAAAGTCTTATCCTATAGGTTAACCACTTGGTGTTAAACACCTCTGTAAAAGTCTATATAATAGACTCTCTTTCACTAATGAAATATAAGAAAAACACAGAGAAAAACTCTGTTTCTCACATGGTATCAGTTTAGGAGCCGATCCTATCTCTCTCGTCTTCTCCTTTGCTTAATTTCCATGGCCTTTTTCGAAACCACCACATCAGAAATTAGTTCCCAAAATAATTCTCGTGCATCCGAATTTCAGATCTCGGATGCCTCTCTTTCCCCAATCACATCCTACAAACTAAATGGGAACAATTACCTTCAACAGTTTTTTGGCCATCTCACCTCTAAATCTTCCACAACGCCTTTATCGGCTAGTGAAGGTAGAATTTCTGTTTGGCCACGTCAAATCCTCTATCTGGATTATAGATTCTGGTGCCTCGACCATATGACAGCAACCTTGGCTATTTCGCACCTTTAACCATTGCAACTCTAAAACCTCCATCAAGGTTGCAGATGGGTCTCTCGTCCCAAGTACAAGGAAGTGGCGCTATTCAAGTGGGTGATAAACCTGGTTTTGCCTCATGTGCTATATGTTCCTAATCTTGCCTACAACTTGTTATCGTTAGTAAGTTAGTTCAAGATACTAAATGTGATGCTCACTTTGGAATTAATGGGTGTGTATTTTTCAGAACAGGGCTCGAAGAAGGTGATTGGCGGTGCTAGGCTATCCAATGGTCTCTATATTCTTGATGAATTACCACCTTTGATTGCTTGATTTCACGTTGCTTTAAGACTTCATCTTCTTCTTTAAGTAACCCCTGATGATATTATGTTGTGGCATCTTAGGCTAGGACATCCAAATTTTGTGTATCTTTCAAAATTGTTTCCCAAGTTATTTAGCAATAAAAAGCCTCATTCTTTTAATTGTGAAGTATGTCAAATTGCTAAACATACTAGGCAAACATATGCTCCTTCCTCATTTACACCCACATCTCTTTTTCTATAATCCACAAAGTGATATTTGGGGTCCATCTAAGGTAAAAAGCTTGTGCTGGGTCTAGGTGGTTTATTACCTTTATTGATGACTATTCTAGGACTACTTGGACTTTCTTAATGAGGGAAAAGGCGAAGTTGCGTCAATTTTCAAAACTTTCTATCAAATGATTGAAAATCGGTTTGACAAACGTATTAAGGTTGTGAGGGTGATAATGGGAGTGAATACCTTAGTCAATCTCTTAGGTGTTATTTTTGGGAAAAAGGCATTTTCCATCTTACTTCTGTGTCAATACTCCACAACAAAATGGTGTTGCCGAAAGAAAAATGCAGACATCTACTAGAGGTTACGAGGTCTCTTCTTTTTTCAGCCAAAGCACCTAAATATCTTTGGGGGAAGCCTTACTTATCGCCACCTACCTTATCAACAGAATGCCCAATAAAACCTTGGGTTTTATAAAGTACCAATAAGTCTTATTCAAACATTTTCCTCACTTTTAAACCACTTTCATCTGTTATTCCTCTTAGGGTATTTGGCTGCATGACTTTTGTTCATGTGCATGATAAAAATAGAAGCAAGTTGGACCCTAAATCAATCAGTGTGTGTTTATAGGATATTCCTCTAGTCAAAAGGGTTACAAATGCTATTCTCCTATTTCTAAAAAGACCTATGTCTCTTTTGATGTCACTTTCTTTGAGGATAAACCATATTTTGCGTGGATGAACTTGGGGGGAGAAAAATGAGGAATTTCAGCCCTTTGTTCCTTCACCTTCCATCATTTCTCCTCTACGGACATTCCTTTCATATCCTATCCTGAAACCACTGTAATGAAAAAATACTATGCCGATGTAAATGCACTCTCCTCATACCAACAAATCACCAAGTCCTTGTACAACACCTCTTCCAAAGACCTAGGGTCTGCAAAGACAAATTTCCCCTACTCTGTGCATTCACGGTGACAGATGATCAATTTAAGGTGTATACAGAGGAGAAGAAAGAGCCCCTAATGAAGTAAATAACCAGCCTAGCACTTGTCAAGAACCGGACTCAAGTCCTGTTGTTGCTTTGAACCGAGCTTAAATCTCGCCATCGTCGAGATTGAAGGTAACATTCCTCCTCAAGATTCTAGTGACCTTGATGACTTTCCTATTGCTATTAGAAAGGGAGTAAGAAAATGTACTATGCACCCAATTAACAAATTTGTTGCCTATGGTAAACTTCAGCCCAATTTTAAGGCCTTTCTGACCCGACCTAAGCAAAGTGTGCGATTCCTAAAAAAAAGAGAGGAGGCCTTGAAGAATCCCAAATGGAAGAAAGTCATCGAGGAAGAAGTAAGGGCACTTGAGAAAAAAATGAGACATGGTGTTTGATGGATCTACGAGAGGGAAAGAGGGTCATTGGATGCAAGTGGGTTTTCACTATCAAGTACAACTCGGATGGGAGCATTGAAAGGTATAAGGCAGGCAATTTGGTGGCTAAAGGTTTTACACAATCCTATGGGGTGGATTATCAAGAAACCTTTGCACCGGTGGCTAAATTGAATACTATTAGAATCTTCTTGTCCATAGCTGTAAACAAGGACTGAAATTACATCAACTAGACATCAAAAATGCCTTTCTCAATGGGAGTCTCAAGAGGAAGTATATATGCAAATACCACGGCCTAGAAGGTAAAACAACTAGAAATACAAAGTGTGCAAACTCAACAAATCACTTTGTATGGACTTAAACAATCTCCAAGGGCCTGGTTTGAGAGGTTGCAAAGGCTATGGTAAAGAATGGATTCAAACAAAGTCAGCTGATCACACCTGTTCGTAAAGGTTGCAAAGAACTGGTAAAATAACCTTATTAATTGTGTATGTTGATGACATAATTATTACAGGGGATGATAGTACGTAAATTGAGAATTTGAAGATTGTTCTTGCCCACGAATTTGAAACAAAGGACTTGGGAGTCTAAGGTATTTTCTGGGTATGGAAGTAGGAAGGTCAAGAGAAGGTTTAGTCATCAATCAAAGGAAGTACATCCTAGATCTTCTTACGTAAACCGGGATGCTTGGATGCAAGCCACCGAGACACCCATGGACCTGGGTTGAAGTTCAACAAAGAGGAAGTTGGTAATCCGGTTGACAAAGAATCCTATCAACGGTTAGTTGGAAAACTAATTTATCTTTCTCTAACAAGGCGGACATTGCCTACTCGGTGAGTGTTATAAGCCAAACACATGAGTGATCCTCGAGAAGAACATTTGGAGGCGATTAATGAGTCGAGGTACCTAAAATTCACACACAGTCTTTGGGCTAATTTTCAAGAAAATTCGCATGAGCAGTGAAGGTATACACCGGATTCAAGTCGGGGGAGAGCTCACCGATAGAAGGTCGGTTAGTGGATATTGTGCTTATGTTTGGGGCAACTTGGTTACTTGGAGAAGCAAAAAGCGGTGTGGTGTCAAGGAGTAGTCTTTGGGCAGAATTTAGAGCATTAGCTCTTGGAATATGTGAAGGAATGTGGATAAAGAGGCTTCTCAAAGAGCTAGAGTTGGATGAAAAGACGAGTTCGAGATCTATAGTGATGACCAATCAAGAATGAGTATTGCTAAGAATCCGGTGCAACATGTGAACCAAACACATTGAAATAGATAGGCACTTTATCTATGAGAAAGTAAATGGTGGTATTGCACAGCTAAACTATATTCTACTACGAAGCGGATAGTGACATCTTTACTAAGGCACTTCCAAGAGTTATTTTTGATGAGTTCACATCCAAACCGGGTATATACAACATATACACAGTTTGGGGGAGTGTTAGTTAGTATGCATAACCGTGTGTTGTAAAGAGTTTTAGATAGAGTAGAAGTTGTATGTTATCTTTACTTTATCTTAACTAGTAGTTTGAATTTTAAATTTGATCTTTGTAAAGGATAAAAGTCTTATCCTATAGGTTAACCACTTGGTGTTAAACACCTCTGTAAAAGTCTATATAATAGACTCTCTTTCACTAATGAAATATAAGAAAAACACAGAGAAAAACTCTGTTTCTCACAGTAAATAAGATGATTAAAATGGAAATATAAATCTCACCGAGGATCATCTTGAAGTAGGCGATCAGAAGGCAACAAAAGCATAAAATTGCGGAAGTGTCCATATGAAATAGATTCTTCAGTATCTGCATTCAAAAATCGCATCATAGCAACAAACATTGTCTTCATTTTTGCGGGAAGTCCAAAGATTTTTAAGTGATGCCAATATTTCACTTTTTTGGAGGGCCCAGACTTGCTTAAACATAGAGAAGTATAGGCTCGAAGAATAGTTTGGCTCCTTCTGTTAAATCAAAGACAAAAACTGCTTCAAATTGAAAGATTTTGAAAATAAATGACTTCTAGTGCGGCGCATGAATTCCCGAGCATATCTCTGTGGCAATTTTCTTTTTCTCATAGCAACTTCAAGATCATCTAACGTTACTTGTCCATCAACATCTCTATCCAATTCTTCAAAGAACCTCCTCCCTAAAAGAATAATGCACGAATAAAATTAGTTCATAGCTATTTTACTGAACTATAGTTAATCAAATTAGACCATGGTAAATCACCCAACCTGAAATTAATGCCATGAGAACTCAAAGGATACGAACACATTTAGCATAAGGTTTGATAACTCGCAAGTCTATTAATGAGTAGGAAAAAGAAAGACTATCAATGACAAGTCACCTGCCCAAAAGTAGAACTTATGCTATGCTTGGAAGTTACAATCTGAAACTATGAATCCCCAAATTCAGTTAGGAGTAAGAGAAGGGTGATAAGCGAAACCAGGTTCCAAGACTAACCAGTTCCTACAGGTTTAGCGTGAAGAGAAACACACTGCAGAGTTTAAAGAAAACTATGATTTGAGTTATTCTACTTATAGTAGTCGCATAATATATGCCTCTATTCTTTGAACAAAACCAAGAAAACTATGGTTAGAATTATGCTACTTATAGTCTACATCATAACATATTTATATATTGATGTTGCTAGTCAAGGAACCAAACCAAGAAAAGGAAATGATACAAAGGTAATTGTTTGCAGAGCTGCCTGAGAAATCATACCTTCAGACTCTGTGTATCTGAAGAAATCCTGGACAGAGAATAATTTCTTCTTGTCAGGATGATCTTGTGAAGAGCGACCCAAAAGTGGTAGAAGCTCAATCAATTCTGTCAATGAGACAGTGGATAAGGTGGATTTCAAACGCTCCACATTTGATAGAGGAATGCTAAGTATCCCACTTGCCAGCTTCTGTGGGGAATTACCAACTGTTTCTTCCCTACTCCCAGTACTAAGACCATCATCACCCTCTTCGTTCACTTGAGATGCAACTCCAACCATCCCTGATGGAACACCTCCCACTCTAGCAAACTTCAAATTTCCCAGAAACCCATTTACATCAACATTTTGACCTTCCCAAATACTTGTCACTGATTTAAAGTAATCAAATAGAGGGTATGGAGATGGAGTCTGGGGATAATCACAATGCATATGTTTACTTTCCTGTAGAAGCTGATCAAACTTCTGAAGATTTTGAGTCAACTGATCAAGAACTAGCCCTATAAAGCATTCAAATGGTGCATGTCTCTCATCAATATGGTCCAAACCCTCATCCTTTGCACTAAACTGAGCCCTTGCCTTGCTATGCTTACACTCAAGTGGAGCCCTTGATTTCATGTCATGAGTACATGAATGTTGACGCGCTCTATCTTTGTCGCCCATTATCTGAATTCTTTTCCTCCCGGAGTTAAATGAGTTTGGCATAGCCTGGACAAAACTGTTAGCCAACACCGACCAAGTGATCGCAAACCGAAAGCAATTCATGCAAGACCCTTCATCCCTATCCACGTCCTTTTCTTTCAATTCTTTCGTAACCACGTCAACCTTCTCACTGTTCTTGTCATTTGCTGGTAAAAACATTCCTATAAACGCCTTGATGGGAACTTTAATAGGTAGACCTTTTTTCCTCGCTTTACCACCAACACAACACTGCCCACCATTAACACCACTACTAAACCTACCATTTCTCTTCTTCATACCAAAAGATTTGAACCTTACCATTCCTATCACGACCATTCGATTGGGAAACCAATTCAACGTTATTTCCTTTATCATTTAACACCCCAAAAGAACTTTCCACATCTTTTGCAGTTTTCTTAATGCCCAATTCAAGAGGTAGAAGTGCTTCCTTTACAAATTGAATCGAATTCGATTCCATTGGATCATTTTTAGACAACATTACTCCTACCACCTCAAAAACTCCTCACTCTTCAATACAAGCTCTCTCTCCTCTATTGAAATTCAACAGGAAACATATCCAACGCACCAAAAGAAAAGTTCAGCCAACTCAAAGGATGAAAGAGCTTTTACTAATTAAATCGAATCAACCTTGCTTCCCTATAATATTAAGCAAAATTTGCACTTTTTTTTAAACATTTGGAACCAACTAAAAAGAACACACCAAGCTAGAGCCACAATTTCGACATAACATGAAAAACCCAGAAGGAAAACTAAATCTTTAGCCAACAAAATGATATTTAATGAGCTAAAAAGGAGATTTTACTTGGAAGGAGGATCTGCTGAAGAAACCGACGCTGCCTTCTAAAGCAAATCAAGCTTATCCATAATAATAAAATAGCCAAATGGGTATAAGTTTCTTGTCTATTTCGTGGAAGAAGATTCCATTTTCACCCTCCCCACAAAAGGGATAAAATTATTATAACTCTCAAATGGGTTCGTCTGAGTAAACAAGGAAGTGGAACAAAAGGGCTGTTTTGAAAAGGAAAGTGGAAAATCAAAGACTAAATTAGGATTTTAAGAAAAACTAAATTTATCCTTTTTTTCAACAACTATTTTTTAGGGGGAAAAAGGCGAGAGATATGGTGGTGGGGTGGCAGAGAAAGAAGAAGCATAGGCCTCTGTTTTTTTTCAATTTATTTTCCAATTTGTGGAAAGTTAATTATAATTAAAAATAAATAGTTTTTTTCGGGTAATAAATCAAATAAGCAGGAAATGGATAAAAAGGCTGACGTAAAGCTTTGTAGGACCTTTGTTCGGCTCTTCATTTCTCGAAATAATAATAATAATAATAATAATAATAATAATAATAAAAGTTATTGAATTTATTTTAAATTTAAAATGGAAATCCAATCCAATGTTTATCCTTATCCATTTTTGTAAGTTATTTGGATTTGCATGCTTGTCTTTTTGTGGTCACTTTAATATTTCTAGCTGATAATTAGTAAAAAAAACATCACTACAATTTGATTATTTACTGTTTTTAACTAAAATTAAATTATTGAATTATTTCCATTTATGTTTAAAATGTATTAACAATAAAATAATATCAAACACCAAATAAAAAATATTTTTTGAAATTTGTAAAAAAAATGTGAGGGGAAAATAGTGAAAATAAAGAAACGATATTGATGGATTCATAAATTGGATTAGTGGCTACAGAAAGGCTGACAAACATAAATTTGACACATCTAGCTTTCTTGTGCCTTGGTTTTGACACGTGTCCTTTAGGCCCTGTCGTCCATTATTTACTTGCGACATGTCTTGGGTTTTTTCTTGGAAATTAAAACGAGGTTTGTTTTTCGTTATTTAATTAGTCCATTCATTTGAATTTCTTAATAGTTTTTTAATCGAATTTTTATTATTCAAATGAAATATAATAGTTGATATATCTATAATAATTGGTATAATAATTTAGGATTGAAACAACTTATTTTAATCCTAATACTTCGTTAAATGTTTTAGGAAAAAATTGAACAATTAAATTCATAAAAATCAGAGAGCAACTGCTGTTTACAAGAGGAAGCTATAAATTTGAAAAATCCTATTTAAATAAGTAAAATATCACCGACCAAATATAGATTCAATTGATATATATTATATTTTGATATACAAGCCGTTAATTAAAAGCAATCTTGGACAATCATAGGTATATATGATTCATTCTTTAATAGTAAAAACCAGTTAGCAATTACAGCTGCTATGAATCATTTCTTTGGACCCTTAATGATTATAGCTTACATGCATATGGACATATATGGATTATGTGCAGGGACAACATAGAAAGGATTTTACACCCTAAACCTTAAACCCTAAATCTTAAACTCTAAATTCTAATCATAAACATTAAATTATGCGCCCTACAACTTAAACCATAAACCACAATCTAAATCTATAAACCCTAAAATTAAAAGGCTTGTGTAAACATAAACAAGCTTGTGTATCAATGTATTTTCCTTAATATATATATATATATGGTAAAATTTTGATACACGGACTGTGTAAAACTAATTTTACACAGGTCTGTACATTTACACTATAAAACTCAAATCCTAAAATTTTAATATTAACCCTAAAAACTAAACCCTAAACTTATATACTAGATTCTAAACCCTACAACCTAAACCACTAAACTTTAAACCTTAAACTAAAACCCTAACCCCTAAAACTAAAAGCACGTATAAATTTTAGTCTATACGGCATGTATATCAAATTTTTTTTTTCATATATTAAATGCTAAAAAATACGAATTCAAAGATTTTTTTTTTTAAATAAGAAAAGCATATTGGGTTGTATTCAAAGTAAAAAAAAGGATTCCAATAGGATCGCACCACAAACGTTAAAAACTTAATGTGAAAAATAAATACAATAAACTTTAAAATGTGTAAAAGACGTAGAACCCATCACTTTATAGAAAAACTTGCGCAATCTTTCAAATAAAATCTAACGACTTTAACCAGAAAGCTCTGTAAATCTAACATTCTTTCTGTTACGAGTTCTTGGCACATCGGTATAAAAAAATAGAGAATAATATATGTACCAAATTCTTTTAATTATATAAAAAAATTTCTTTTCTTTTCTTTAAAAAGTAACGCAGGTCTACGGCTTCTCGCTCGTTACTCATTCCATAGTATTGACTCATTGAAGATAGGAAGAGACTATAAAATTATTTATTACAAGTATTAATTAATTGCACTTAATCTAAGAGTCCATTAATAACTGGTTATAACTCCAACCACCCTCCTTTAAATTAATAATGATAATAATAATTCAAAACCACCAATAATTGGTGATAATTGATTTGGGTGATGGTCCAAACTCAAACGTGGATGGTCAACTGCTTCAGAACCAACCTACTATTGTAATGAAAAATTCAGAGTTCCACATTAAATGAAAGCCACCTTTATACAAATCTCTTTCGAACAATAATCATAAGATTGAACTAAGCCTTCAAAAAGAACAACGTTAGACTAGATTTACACAACTTATAGATATTATATATGATGTACCCAAATTCCCAAATACGATTTTTTTTTCTTGTCTTGATTACATCATGAGTCATAACAAGTGTTATTTCCATCGCCAAACATTAAAAAAATATATACGACTTATTACCATGACAATCTTTGAGCATCGCACATCTTCGTGGTATTATTTTTCTAACACATTCTTCATTTGATTAATAAATTGATTGCTTTAGCAAATTGAAAATATTAGCAAACTAAGAGCAAGGGCGCTAAATAGGGGTGTAAATCAACCGAACCTTAACGAACAACACTTTGTTCGTTTGTTTAGCGTTCGTGAACATGTTCGTTGAAGAAAATAGTGAAATTATGCCACTAGTCCTAAACTCCTCAAGCTTTGCAGCTTGAACTCCAAAATTCGTCATGTGTTCAATTTAGTCCCTAAGTTCACCATTATTTAAAATGTAAAAAAATAAAAGGAAAAGGGGAACCGGATAAACTAGCCGATAAACAAGCTTGTTCGTGAACACAAACGAACCCGACGCACCTTTATGTTCGTTTATTAAATGAACATAAAAATTTTGTTCATGTTCGTTTATTTAGCTTAATAAACGAACATTTTGACGAACTGTTACTCTATGTTCATTTACGCCCCTAGCAGTGCTAAACTAGGGTCCTCTAAACTCGAGAAACTCTATATTCTTCAGTTTAAAAAGAGGTATCAATGTCATCTCACCACATACAAATGATGATAATATAATAAGACGCAAATTAGAACAAAGTCAAGGAGAAGATTTTACCTTCACAGGAACCACAGAGCAGGATGTGAAGGCACCATCATCCTGTTTCATGCACTAAATCTCACGTGGCGCAAAATTCGATTCTTACAGCTGAGTGCACATCCCCAACCTGAGGAACAAACTATGATCGATGACAGCATGGCATATGATTAACCTCTTTGGGTTGCATTGCTTAAAAGATAATATCTATATATGTAGATCGGATGTGTTTTGCAAATACTTTCAAATTCAAGGTCTAACAAACTGTTAGTGGTAACAAGAGGCCATAAGCTGTTGCATAAGCAAATTCAAAATATTGAATGTTTACCTAACAAATTCAGATCAGACATTTGATTCCAAAAACAATACATAAACATGCGTTAGCTTTCATTTCAGCACATTAGACATTTTGAGTAAACCTGGAAAGCAACTCTCATGGCTACCAGGTAGCAAAGATGCAAAGCACCTTGAAGATTGTTCTAAGCATATGAGTGATGTCTGTGACGATCCTTCTCCCTTGAAGAGTATGATGAGCCACGATAATCACGATCTGAAAAGTGAAAAGGTTTCAGATGGTGAACTAATCTATAATGAACATATTATGGTAATTGAAACTTTGTGGAAAGCTAAAAACATACCACGTGATGAGTGGTGCCTTGATTTTTCAGAATGGCCCCCTGATAGAAAATCATAGATGTTACTAGTTAGACAAATTGCACGAGTTAGTAATCAAAATCAGAAATATAAAATCCACTCTTGTTACAAGAATAAAAGAAACAACCTGAATCCTTTGTTCTATCCTTTGATCGATGACTTCGATCCTTGAGTTTATCTCTGTCCCTTTCAGTCTCATGTCGCTCTCTTTCCCTGTCAGAATCTCTGCCCCTGTCACGATCCCGGCCCTTTGCTCTCTCCCTGTCTCTTTCTCTTTCTCTGTCCCTTTCCCTGTCCCTGTCCTTGCTCTTTTCTCCACTTGATTCTGTCTTATGCTCAGACTTGGATTTATGTCTGGGTTCCTCTCTTGCATCACCCTCCGTAGGCATGCTTTTGGATTCATCATCACTCTGCTTGGATTCTTTCAGCTTGTCAAGAGCCATTTTAATTTTAGCTTCTTTGGCTCCCTCTGTTTCCATGTCAGCTGCTATTGCATTGGTGTCTGAAGCATTGACATTATTATTAGATAGCGGGGGAACTTCCTGCAAAACAGTGAGAGAATATCAGTTCAACCTTAACTTGATTACCCTAAAGAGCTCATTTATGTTGAATGTAATTGCATCATATCATAAAGTTCTGGAATTCCTCAATGCTACCCTCTTTCTTTCATGCCATAGGTGTAGCTATTACATAACCATAAAATTATGGTCCGACTACCTAGAGAAGACATTAGCAGCGCTTTCTGCATATATCTCCATGCGCTTGGAGATATAATAAAAAATTCAAAAACAAATATCTTAGCAGCAAGTACTACCAGTGAAACTTATAAAAAAATGGGAAGAAGGTGATAATATAAAAGTCAGATTTACCTTTGGAGTTGGCTGACATTGTGAATCTGCAGACCTAGTGGAAAATGTAAATGGTTTTCCGTCCTTACAGACAGGAATGTATTGAGCCTTGGGAAGGCTGTACAAATGTGCCAGAACCCTACAAACCTCATCAATCCCAGACTTCTCTGCATCAAAAGCCTTCCACCATGGTGGGTTCTCAGGAAGGGGTACTTGGAACCTGCGAGCAGCAGCATATACAACCCCACATGCCACAACCTCACTCTTGAATTGAACACACAAGGTTGTACGTAAGCTACTCCAAAGAGAGTTGACAAACGGAAATACAGGAAAAGTGAGTAAGTTCCGCCAATAGAAAGAATAGTAATATGCTGGTGGTTCAATAAGCAAGTAATTGACAGCACGAACTAAAAATGAGATACACTAGAACTTCCATCTAAATGTAAAGAATCCTAGTATAAACAGTAAACACTAGCTGCGACTTTTTCAAGGCAATTCATGGATAATGTTACCCAAATATGGAACTAGAAATATCTACTCGCACGAAAACATTTAAATGCAGATGATTCAAACCATTATGCTCAAGAGAAAAAATAAAAGAACATATAAATTACCTGCAACCAGAATTTCAAAGCAATTACAATTTAGCAGTACACTATCCACGTCTATTTCTATGTCAATAGTTGGCATAAATCACGGGTAGATATTTACTAGTATATAACCAATTGGTATTCAAAATTATCTCAATAGTTGGCACAATCCAGTAAATATCTGAAACTCCCCGTCTAGGAATTTCATTTTTCCAATTACAAAAGGAAAATCTCAGCCCAACAAACATTATGCTCAATGCTATATTTTTCAAATCAATGCTCCATTGTTGGTTCACTGGAAGGACCACAACATAGTGGTAAGAACAAATTCCAAAACCTATCTCCAAAGTTACCAATTGTGAATTGAAGTTGCTATCCAAATTCAAATATAAACTAATCATAACAGCAGAGCCTTTTTGGTTTACTTATGAACATTTAGCGTATAGAATTAATACTCAAAACATTAGCAATATTGATTATGTAAAATAACTAAATGAGCAAACAAAACATGCTCTAATAAGAAAAACATTGTGAATGTTTGGTGGTTTCATTGCAAAAATACCTATCATTTGCTAGATTCCATGCTTCCTGCCTCAACTCAGGAGGTGTTCCAAGGGTTGCAAGATAGTTTGATATGAACTTATGGGGATGCTCAACATGGCAAACAAAACCCATCTCTTTCAGTATGTGTCTTTCTGTTCTGCTCAATTCTGCTTTCAAGTCTGAAAATTTCTGCAAATAACAAACAAAATATACGAAACAATCACTATGAAGAAAGCCTAGATAACATGCTCTGAAAAGGAAGTGTTGAATTTGTCCAGACATATGAGCTTATCAACCTCACCTTTGAATATAGGTCCATATGCTCCATGGGTAGGTTCTCTCTTCTACATTCCACTCTGTGAAAAACTATTATTACTTGCCTTGCTCTCCTAGGACTTTCCTCTAATTTTGATGCAAGCCATAAAGAGCTAGCCGCAACTATCTACAAAGAAATTAAAATATCAAACAAGGATAGATTTTTTCACCTTTTCCCACTTTGACCAGAAAGATAAAAAGAAAACATATTTCCTGAATTCCGAAAGAAATTAGGCTGTGAAATCAGTAAGAAACACCCACCATTACAACTCAAATATAACACTACAAATTCTTCATACAAAAATACAAAATCACAGATAACCAACACTAAATAATCTCTTCCTCCCAATTTAGTAAGTTATAAACAGCCAAACAAATTATTAAAGGAGATTGACCTTGACGTCAAAGCGGGTGAATGAATTCTTGCAATAAAAACGATGGAAAAGAACCTGGCCAGTGGCCATGACAGCTTGGGGCCTGTAGGTACAAAATTAATGAAACATAAAGTAAGCAGAAAATTACTTATAATATGCGATTTATATAACTAAAATTAAACACAAAAATAAAGAAATAGGTACAATTTAAGTAATATTCCGCTTTCTTGGATGAGATCACAGCCATAGATTCTTAGTGTAGTTTCAGTTGCTTCATCTATGCCATCTTTAGTTGAAGGCGAGTTCTTTAGCTGCTCATCTGTTAAGTAGAAGTTATCAATCGCCGTATAGATCATTATTTCCTTAACAAACTCCTATTAACTGTCACAAAATGAAAACAAAAAAGTCAAATTTCTGCGTTCTGATCAGCGTTCCAAATAGCTGAGGCATTGCAGTGTCGCGGCTAAAGACCTCAATAGGTGAACAAATTTCACATCAGTAGCAGCAGACTGCAGCAAAATAGCAGTGTAACCAAACAGTCTACCATTTTGCTAAACGGATAGCTTTTTAAAAAAATTCTCTTCAACAGAGTAAACAGATAGAGAGATGGTATGAGATGAGACAGTAACAAGCAGTAGGAACGAAAACAGAAAATCAAATATAGCAGTGTAGTGTAGATGCAGAGACCGGATAACTCAAACCCTCATTCCTCAAGAAGAAATCAAATATTCAAGTTTAAGTTTAGGGTTTCAAAAAATTACCTTATTCAATTTGGTCTCTCGGAAACTAGAAGGCAAGAGAAGGCTAGCGTCAAGACCTGGAGGAGGAGGAGAGGGGTGATCAATATGATCCAAAACAGAAAATCAAATATATCAGAGAGCAGATATAACACAAACCGAGCCATAACTCAAAATCTCATGACTCAACTAGAAATAAAATCTTCAAGATAAGTTTAGGGTTCCAAAAAGTACCTTATAGAAGTTTCTGGTCGGACGGAAGCTTGAAGGCAATAGAGGGCTTACTTCAAGCACTGGCGGAGGAGAATTAAGCTGACCGGGATCAAATAGGAGGAAGAGAAAGCCGTAGGCTTGTTTGGCAAAGACAGATGAGAGTGGGTCGCGAATTTTGAAAGGGAATTTGAAAATAAAAAACATTACAATTTTAAACTTAAAAACGTATTTTACCCTTAAATCTCATGGACCAAAACTTGGAGAATTAAAGAAACGGGCTAGTTTTCAAATGGACTCAAATCATAAACTTCGTTCAGCTGATTACGTATAGTCCAATCAATAATTGATTAGACTTTGGAATTCATTTCCATTAAGAAAAAATATTATTTTTATATAGTCCATTCAGAAATTATTTAGAAAATTGATATTTTTTTTACGGAGGCAGGAGGAGCCGCCAGTAGCTGCAAATTTTTTCTTAAATTATGTAGTTTGTTTTAATTTTAATTGCGGAGTAACTTGTTTGTAATAATTTTTAATTGAGTGATAAATTATAATTTTTTAAAAAATGACTCGTTTATAATTAAACTAATAATTGAGTGACTTAAAGTGTATTTTACACAAATTTAAAATGATATAAATATCATTATTGATCCTATTATTTGATTTATATAATAAAAAATTAATCAATTGAAAAGGTCGTATTTATCTTTCTTTCTAGATAAAATTATTTTTTTAGTTTAGCTTTGATGTTAATATTTTTTTGACAAAGACTTTGATGTTAATATTGAACTATTAGCATGTATGCATTGATATTTTCTAGTAACTTAGTCAATTCTTCCCGTTTTACTATTTATTATGATTCTAGTAAGTCTTCTCCCACTACTTTGCCTACATTTGCTCTTTCCTCGCTCCATCTAGAAGCCCTCCTCTCAAAGCAATTGTCCTTTAATATTTCCCTTAAGTTTAAACAACCTCATCCTCTAGAATCCCAAGCCAAACTCCTATATAAACCAAAACGGTTCTATCAAACTTTTCAAATCCATTCCCTCGTAAAATTTTCTCCGTTTTTCTTTTTTTTTTTTACTTAAAATTTTCAAAGAATTGATGTGAAGAAAAATACTTATTTTGATATCAATCAAGAAGAGTTTAAAGAAAATCTCTCTTTTTGTTATCAAAACTTTAATGATCAATCTCTTGCTTTTCACCACTCACCAAATTTTCCTTCTCATGATCATGAATGTTTTGAGTTCCCCTTTATTTCAAATACTCATTTAGAAAACAACGAAACAAACGCCGTCATTTTTTGTGGTAAACTTATCGAAAAACAAGACTTTGTTGTCGATACTCGAGATCAAGATAAGTACATTTTCTCATCATTTTCGGTGAAGCAATTAAACAACAACAAAAAAGATTTGGGTTCTCTTTATGGGTGAATTCGAAGACATGTTTATCTTTATCAACCAAAGGTTTAAGGCTTCGAAAGTTTTCTTCAGTCAAATAATACAAGTCTTTAATAGGGATAACAAAGATACAACCTAAGATGAAATTAAATGATTTAAAGAAAAGACAGAGTAAAAGAGACTATCCTTTACCCATGTTTCCTTCGGTGGCCACCAGTGTGGATGCCGACAACGATTGTGGTGCTAGCGGCAAGAGAAGCGTTCTTTGGAGTATATTGAGATCTTTGAGATGCGGAGCTCACACGTTAAGCGAAATGAACAAGACCTCGTTAGGATGTATTACACATGTGTGAAGTTATTTTTTCTCACGTGTGCATATTGATTTTATTAATGCACATTGTATGTATGTAAAAACATTATTTATTGTAGCTTGTATCTAAATATCACTATTTTTTTGAGTTCAAAAAAATATCACTATTTCCTTTTATTTTCTTTACCATTCATTTAGACACCAAATCTTTGTATTGGCATTCCAATTTTGGATTTTTCTTCTCTCTCGTTATCAATCCAGTCAATAGTGCGAGGAAAACACAATGCTTGGGATTTTTTATTTTTATATATTTGATGTAAGATAATAATACAAATATTTATAAAAAATTTATAATATGGATACATAATTAATCACAAAATTAGATAACATATAGAACAAAGGCGAAATTAAAAATTTATAAAGGGAGATCATAATGAGATTAAAAAAACTGAGGATATAATAATATTTTTAAAAAATTAGAGGGATTATAGAACTAATTTTACATTTTTTTAAAAATTATTCTATTATTATATTAAATAAATTGGCAGGGACATGCACTCCAAAAACCACAGCGATGTTCCGCTCCTGATATACTATTAAAGAGATAATTTTTAAACTACACGTAAACTTTAGTTTAATATTGTGTAATTTAACACAATATTTTGATTCAATTTTTCACAGGTTAATAACATTGTAATTAACTTGATATATTTTTTTTACCAAACCTTGTTATTAATCTGATCATTTTACATCTAATTTTTTCATACAAAAATAATTATATTCATCTAATATTAAAATAATTAAAAATATATATTTTAAAGTACAATTAAATGATAATTAAAATTTTACGTGTCTAATTATACTATATTAAAATTTAAATATCACGTTCATATACAATTTTGAAGTTTATCCTATAATTAACGAAGCAAATCGAAATTAAAGTTTTTTTTTACATGTAATCATGTATCGTAACATTTTTCTATCACATATATAAAAATGAAAGAAAAAATATGGTGTGATTATAAAATAATATTTGTTTATTAATCTCAATCATTTAATAATACGTGTACACATCTTACAGACAAACAGTTCAAACTTTAGTTCTCTAAAGATAAAAGTATTTTCTTCTCAACTTAAACAACTTGATGAATTCAAATGATTTGTTTTTTAAAGTCTAATTATGTCCTTTACATTCATGTCTTGTAATAACAAAATTAATTTTAAAATCATTAAAAAAAATTCCAAAGAGCCTTAATAAAATTGTTACTTAAAAAATAAACGAGTTAATTGTCAAATTTCAAAGGGACTAAAATAAAAAATAGACCAAAATGGAATGATTGGTCACAGTTTCCCTCTGCACACTTGGCAGCACCATAACTGAATAACGGTTGCAATTTAAATTCCAAGAGGCTGCTATCATGAGTTTTGCAAGACACCATGGGCGGAATAAAAAAAATTAGGGTGCAATTGACCCACTAAAAGGTACCTATATATAGAAATATTTTTTTTTATTAAATCAAGGTGTATTATATTTTTTATCGGGATTTAAACTCGTACGAGATAAAGTAAGATAAGCATTCTTGGCCACTTAATTTGTGTTAGAGTTTTTTATAGAAAATATTAAAATTGACCCCACTTAATTTGTTGGGGTATGAGGTCAATAATACTTATTATAGTTAAGGGTGTGCATTATTCAGTTTTAACCGAATTAACCGACCAAACCGAATTTTTTTCAGTTAATTCGGCCGGTTAATTTTAGGTAGATTTGGTTAACGGTTATTTTTTTTTGGAAAATTCGGTTATCGGTTAATTCGGTTCGAAATCGGTTAATTAATCGAATTAACCAAAATTATTATATATTAAATATTAGATATATTACATATATTTATTTTTGGCCATTGAACTTTTAAAAATTATAAAATGGTCATTAAAATTTTGATATATTATAAAATGTTCATTAAACTTTTATCAAATTAGTATAAAATGAAAGTTCTGTGACTAAAAAGGTCATTTTTTACCATAATTTAGTGACAAATTATGTAATTTACCCAAAATTTTATAACAAATTTTAGTTAATTCGAAAACCCACCGAATTAATCGAAATAATTTCGGTTCGGCTAATTCGGTTAAGACTAATTCGGTTCGGTTAACTGTTAAAGTTATAAAAATTTCGGTTAATTCAGTTATAGCTAATTCGGTTCGGCCACCGACCGAATTAACCGAATGCACACCCCTAATTATAGTGGTATGATAATTTATCGTATCTTATACCTTACACTGATCCTACAATATAAAAATTCTGACCCGCCACTGAATATAAACATAAAAATCGTGATTATATGTTGACCGTGATATAGGCAGTGACCATGATTTAGGAACATTGAGTTAATTTAGTATTGGCTTGCTGTGAAATTACTCAAGAAGAAATAGAAGCCATGTAGAAACATCGGGGCGTCATGAAAGGGAGTGTTTTTATAATATTAAAGATATGGTTATAAAATATTTATTGGCTGAGAAAAATAAAATAGTGGATATATGAAGAATATAAGCTTTCCTTCTAGATAAAGTTGATTTTATACCATTATTATTGTGCGTGCATTGCTGTTTTCAAGTAACTTGTTCAATTCTTCCCTCTTTCAATTGTTATTATTATTCTAGATTTAGACTCCAATCTCTAAGGATTATTGAATGAACGTTGAACCGTAAATGTTCAACATTCGTGACAGAAGTTGAATATTTTAATTTTTAAAATTGGCTACGTTTGGTAGTAATCAACGTTCGTAACAGAAGTTGAATATTTTAATTTTTAAAATTGGCTACGTTTGGTAGTAAATTAGAAATTTTAAATGCTTGTTTAGTATGTTTGGTGTGATTGTTCGATATTATTTTTGTAAGTTATAAAATAAAAATTTAAATAATTCGAAATATATATATCTCATACTTGGTCTCTAACCAATGTGGTATTCAAGCTTACTATTTTCTCCTCAATCTTTGCAAGTTGTCTGCTTAGAGCATCAATTTCTCATTCATTACTCAACCAATTTGAGCATATAAAATATTGTTGTAAAGATCTCATGGAATAGAATATAAATACGTAATTTTATTATTCGAATCTCTATCTTTACCCATTGAAAATATGCCTCAAAGTTCCTGATTATCACTATTTTTCCAACAATCTTTGCACTTGACATTGCTAAGTTTAGAATTATTTCTCCCTCTATTTAGTATTTACCCATCAAATCCATAGTGTGACTAAAAAACAATGATTTAAAATCTTTTTTGTCAAAATTTCAAAATTGTACACATAGATTTTTTTTTTTACATTTTCCACTGTGTAACAAAATCTATGAATGATTCTGTGGAAGTTCGTCCCTTGTTTCAAGTTCCTCTAGTTTCTTTCATTTTTTTTTTTCTAGTTTTCTTTCGAAACTTGTACAACAGTAATCCGACTCTCTTAGCATGTGGGTGAGACTCATACCCAAAACTAGTCATTTTATTTTTTTCGAATAGTTTTAAGGCGGTTACAAGGTAGTATTGTTAATATTTTTTCTTAACCTTTTGATAAGTTGCACACCTTACAGACAAATGTGTTTGAACTCAAATCTTCTAAAATAAACATCATACTCTTTTCCACTGGGATTACTTGTTGAGTTCTGATCATTCTAATTTCTAAGGTTTGTTATATACAAATTGGTCGAGGGACTCACCTTATAATGTGTATCTACTAATATTAAATCTAATATGTTCGTGATTCCACTTCCTTTAGTTATCATCTTTTTTATTATGACCACTTGTTGAGTTATGATCATTCTAATTTCTAAGGTTTGTTATATACAAATTGGTTGAGGGCATCACCTTATAATGTGTATTATCTACTAACATTGAATCTAACATGTTCGTGATTCCACTTTATTTAGTTATTATTTTTTCTATTAGGACCACTTGTTGAGTTTCGATCATTCTAATTTCTAAGGTTTGTTATATACAAATTGGTCGAGGGCATCACCTTATAATGTGTATTATCTACTAACATTGAATCTAACGTGTTCATGATTCCACTCCCTTTGGTCATCTATACTTTATATACAAATTAATTAAGAAATTAATTTATTACTTTCATTCGATTTTAGGGTGGGTGAAATTCGACTCGATTCGAAAAAAATTGAATTATTCGACTCGACTTGATGCGAAAATATTCGACTCATCTTGACTTGACTCGTAATTTCATAAACTCGAGTTGGCTCGAACAAAATTCAAATAAGATTTGAGTTATAAAATAAAAATTCGAATAACTCGAAATTTTTAGTAATTAGTGGATTAGTTTTCACGTTCGAGTCGATTCTCTCAATTTTGCCCGACATATCTATCACATATTAGAAAATATAAAGAAATATAAATATATATTGTATATGGTTATAGAAAACTATTTTTTTGTACAATTTCTACCTAGGACGAGGGGAAGGAGAATTTGCTCATAAATAACTCTATGATATTTAAATATAACAATTAAAATTTATTATTCAGATATCAAACGTGAAGTTCATAATTGTACAAATTATTTATCCCTTCGTATATAGTTTTTTCTTAAATAACTTTTATAAATATAACCCAAAAATATTTACGTATCTAATATATTAGTATCAGATATCTAAGTGACTTTTTATTGAAAATATATTATCAGATTTTAAAAATAGTAAGTGAATGTTTATGGGCTTAAATTATGAATTATTTTCTATATGATGGTAGGAGTGTTTAAACGATTAATTCAGTTGGTAATAGAATTAAATTATTTAAAATTAAATTAAATGATTTTTCAAATTTTGAACCATTAATCAAATTAAATTACTTTCAAAAATCCTTAACCGAAACGAACAAATTTAGATTAAGTCATTCAATTTTCGAATTAACCGATATTTCTTGAAAGTAAATGCAAAAAATTTAAGTATTTTTGTTTTGTTTATTTTGTTTTTCTACTTTTCTCAGGTAACTTTGGGTAATATTTTTTAATTTGAGTTAGAAATTAATTGGGGTTTAAAATTTTAATGGAGATAGGCTTAAAAGTTTATGTCTAAATGTAATATATATATATATATAATATGGTAAACTACTGCAATGATCATTTATGTTGTTGTCCAATACAGTTTTTGTTATCGATTTTCTAATTCGATCAATTAGGTTGTAAACTTCTGGTCACTCGAAGTTAAGTGCCGTTAAATGCGTAATGTGGATGTTAAAGAGAAATTTATCTAATTACACATTTAGTCCATGTTAATTACTTATTATATTAATTTGATTCTAATTTTAATTTTAATTAAATAAATTAATCACTCAATTAGGTCCTGACACGTGTTATCACCTTATTGAAGATGTTTAATTATTTATTTGGTACCTATTAGTTGATTTGCCTTGGCTAGAAATCGAACCCAGGTTCCCCTAGGTGTAAGTGGCGTGAGTTTGCCACTGAACCAAGTGGCCATTTATGATATAAAGTACAAAATACAATATAAGTTTTAGTTTGTTGTTAATTCAAGGAAAAAGAAATAAATATAGATTAAGCGGACTCGAACATGATATACTTGAGACGCATAAAAAATATTTAAACTATTGTAGAAATATAATAATTAAATTAAAGTTGACAATATTTTATATATTTATATACATAAAATTATATTCGAGTGAAATTTAATTTTGTTGTTAATCTTATTTATTTCCTATTTCATGGTATTAACTTTGATTTAATTATTATATTTTTATTTTTAGCAATATTTAATTTAACTAAATAAAAATAAATTTATATTAAAAATTCATTTAACGAAACCAAACTTATATTATGATTAGAGTTATATTTGTGAGTTTAATTTGTTAAATAAATTTTTATTTTAAATCATGAATTAATTATTTTTAAATATTATATTTCTACGGTGGTTTAAATGTTTTTTATGCGTCTCAAGTATGTCATGTTTGAGTCCCCTTAATCCATATATATATATTTCATTTTCCTTTCATTAATAACAAACTAAAACATATATTGTATTTTGTACTTGTTATACCCGAATTTTGACCGGACCTAATTAAATAAATAAATAAATAAATAAATAGTATAAATAATAAATAAATATAAAGCCCAAAACAAATAAAGTTTACAGTCCATTTACATGCCCAGTACAAAGCTTATAGGCCCAACTGCTGTGACCAAACATAAACCAAAATTACAAAAGTCCTAAATTCTAAGATTCCCGCCCAAATACATTATCAGATAAATGGCCCAAGAAACACAGTTGTGTTTCTTTTGCCCGCCAAAAATAGCCACGTGGCACACCGTCATTGGCCGTTTTGTGTTTCACTTGGATTACACCCTAGTTCAGGCCAGCTGTCAACAGGATATTAGTCTATGACGTCAGCAATCACCTCAGCTATAAATGCCCTGCAGAGAGAGAAAATTCAGTCAATTAATGAGGGTAATAATTAGGGAAATCATTACAGTAATAATTGAAGAGAGAATGAAGTGGAGAAGTTGCCTGAGAAGCTAAAGAGACTCTGGAATTTCGAAGGTCGCCGGAATCGAACACCGGAACAGTGAATCCATCATCGGAAATATACCGGGAGGTATATTTTCCATTCTATACTTCATTTACCTGTAAAGACACATAAAATAAGTTAAATCTAAGTTTAAAAATATAAAACAGTAACCGAAAGTAAACCTAGATCTAAAAAAATTAAACAAATCACAGTAAGATTTGAGGCTTATCTTGAGTTGATTGGAGAGGTTTCGAGTGGTCATCGGAATGTATTTAGGGCTCGGGAGGAGTTGAAAATGATAGATGTGGTAAGGTTTTCGGGTAGGTAGTTTAGGTGGGGAGGATGAGAGATTCTGTTGAATTGGGACTTAGATCTAGGCTTAAGTGAAAAAATTAGAGGTTTTTGAGCATTTTAGGTTTCCGACACGGTGGCTGAAAATCGCCTCACGGCGAAGGACGACGGCCAGAGCTAGGGTTATAGTGGCTGAAAATAGGTCAGGGGTGATCGGAGTTACAAAGGTGATCGAAGAGGAAGGTGATAACTGGAGACGATGACTAGAGGTGGTCGGCATCGCCTTCGGCGGCCGGCAAACAAGCTGGAAAGTCTAGGGACGATGGTCCTAGATCTAAGGGTGGCAACTAGAGAGGAGTTTGGTCGGAGCCTTAAGGTTTCGAATGGTTTGGGAAGAGCAATCAATAACATGGGACGGAGTTAGGGTTTTTGATCGAAGAGAAACATGAATTTGGAAAGGTTAAGTGGTGGTGTGGGATCAAATGGAGATCTGGAATGAAAAATATGAGGATTTTGAGTGGTTTTAAGGTTTTGATCGAGAAAAAATATGAAGCTAAGGGTTTAGGTGTTTGTGAGAGATCAAACGAGAGTTTTGGATGATTTTAGTGATGAACAAGGGATGAACTGAAGGTTTAGATCCGTTTTAGGCTTGGTTTTTTGGGTAGGAAGTGTTTAAGTTGAGAGGTTTTGGAGAGATAGAGAGAGTATAAATGAGGAGAGAGAGTGTGGATTTCAGAAAATGACCGTTTTGACTCGTTTATGGGCTATTTATGCCCGAGTAGGAACGGTGTTGTTTTGGCATTGGGTTAAAATAATCCGCGCGTTATATCCGGGTCAACCCGGGATCCGCGTGTTTTCAAGTGGATCCCCTTTGGTTTTTTCCCAAAACTTTAGTTTCTTCCAATTTGGTCATCTCTTTTCTTAATTTGACCATTACTTTTGCATTTGATCCATTTCGGTCCTGAATTTTCTTAATTGTTCCCCTTAGTTTGTATTACCTTTCAATTTGATCCCTAACGCTTTGTAATTAGGGCATTAGATTCTGTAATAGTTTCAATTTGATCCTCTATTAATAAAATCAGTTTTAAATGTTCAATTTGTTTTTTAATTATTTATTTAGTTGTTTTAATTAAATGTAATTAATTTATATGTGATGCATGTTTAAAATCAAGCATATAGTTTTATGTGTTAGATAATTTAAATACATATAGTTTAATTAAAAATTAGAGCCTTTAGCTTAGATTCTCTAATTAAGATTTCAATAATTAATAGGATAGATGATTGTAGTAATTAAAATATATTAAATATAAACTTTAAAATCCCAATTTGGATGGTGTTCCATTGTTTACAATGGAGTGTTATCTCAATATGGATTTTAATGAATATATTTAATATATTATACTTAAAATTGGATATTAATTAGTTCTTTAATTGACATTGAATAAGAATACATTGTAGTTAATTGAATGTATATCAAATAGAATCTTTGAGGTTCAAATCTAGATGGTGTTCCATTGTTTATAATGGGGTGTTATCTCAATATTGGTCATAAAGGTGTATATTCGATATACATTTTCACCTATAACCGAATAATAAATTGTTAGAACCTTAATTAGGACTAGAACTTTAATTAATTAGAAAGAAATAATTAATTAGGAATATGATTAATTTAAGCGCTTTAAATATATGGGAGGTGTTCAAGAAATTGGCATTTCACATAAAAGCCATTAAATTAATTAGTATTCATAGTTTTAAATAACTAATTAATTAGAGCATTTTTAGGATTAGTACTTAAAATTGACAAGACAATAAAACATCATTCATCAAAAACCTTTTATATTGGAAATTCATTTTTAAATACGAATAGGGGTGCCACCTAACGGGGCGCTTTTAATCTCGTGTTCGAATAAAACGAATTTCCTTATAAAAGGATATTTGCTTTAGGAATTTAAATTCAAATAATAATCATGGGATAAATTAAATTCAAATTATCATTCAAAATTCCAAAATGCCACGTAAAATTAAAGGTACCAATAACGGGCGTTCGTAGGGGTGCTAACCCTTCCCTACACGTAACCGACTCCTGAACTCAATTTTTTAAGACATAATATATGGTTTGTTTTTTCGGTGTCCGGTCTACCTCGAAGTGATCGGTGGCGACTCCAAATTGTTTTTAAAGGATAAAAAAGGAAAGTTCGATTTAATATGAAAAATCCTAAGTTTTCAAGATTAAATTAAAACCAGCCAGAAAATCCTAATTTTCTAAAAGATCGATCGTCAGACTATTTTCACACGTCCCAATTTCAAAAATGGTCGTGATAGGCTCAAACGAGGAAGATTAAACAACACAGACCAAATTCAGGCTCAAACATGGAAGATTCGTAGTTTCAGCGTCTCTTGTTGAAGTACTTGAAATTTTAATGATATACCCAAATTGTACATTTTACAATTAATGTTTGAAGATTAATGATAAATTTGACTTTTGCAGGCATAGAAGAAAATTGATCAGCAAAGAAAGAGAAACAATAGATGAGATCCCATATGAGCTTCAGATAGAAATATCAAGATACCTGAGATAAAAAAGCATTAACATCAAAGAACTTAGTGCTTCAAGCGATAAATTGAAAATATTCCATGATATTTTAGATCAAATTTGAATTAATTGAGAATGTTTCTTTTTGCAGGATTATTCCCCAGAGGAGTGGAGAATCAACATTTTTAGAATCTAGAGTTCTCAGTAAGAAGAGCTCAACCAGCAAAAAATTCAGAGTTCATAATAAGAACTTGCTAGCAAAGAATGAATAACTCCTAATGAGAAGATTTCGCTCTAGAATTCCTAATGAGAAGAATTCGTCCAGCAAAGAATGAAGAATTCCTAATGAGAAAAATTCGCCACAGAGCTCCTAATGAGAAGAGTTCGCCCAGCAAAGAATGAGGAACTCCTAATGAGAAGAGTTAGTCATAGAATTCCTAATGAGAAGAATTCGCCTAACAAAGAGTCAAGAGCTCCAAATGAGAAGAGTTCGACACAGAATTCCTAATAAGAAGAACTTGCTCGATGAAGAAGGATGAACTCATAATGAGAAGAGTTTACCCTTTTGAAGAATAAGGAAGTTCATAATGAGAATAGCTCGCTTATTTGATACCTTTGAAGAGTGATAGATCAGCATGACCAAGAAGAATGAATGTGTTCATAATGAGAAGAACTAGTTCAGATATTGCGGTTAGCCTTGACAAAGAATGAGGAGTTCATAATAAGAACTCGCTTGTTCGACACCCTGGTAAAGAATTGGATAGTTCAGTAGAAGTTTGAAGAATTCCATAATGAAAAGAACAACTTCAAGCTTCGGTAGTTTAGAAGATGGCTAGTGAATTCAGACAAAATTCGTGTCTTTTCAGTCTTTGCCCACTTCCTGTTTCACAACAATGAGCAAAGAGGGGTAGCTGTCATACCCGTATTTTGTCCGGGGTTCGAATATATATATATAAGGCCAAATAGTAAATAAATAATAAGTAAATAAATAAATCAACCCATTATAAATAATGTCCAAATAAATGTCCAAATTACATTTCATAAGTACCCAAAGCCCAAACCGAAAGCCCAAATTCCATTACATCTAATTTCACTCTCATTTCGGTAAAAGAAACACAAACTACAACCCAAACAAACACAAAACCCAACTAATCCTATTTTTCTCGCCCAGTTTATGCCACGTGGCAGCTCCTTATTGGCCAAAATTAATAGCCACGGATTGTGGTCTTTCTCATCACCAGCTGGCACCACATGATGTCATCGTCTGCACCACCTATAAATACCAGGAAAGAGTGTGTCAGTTAACACTAATGATTAGCCATTAATAAACTAATAAATATAGTAATTAATATAGTAATACTAAGAGGAGAGAGAGTTTTACCTTGGGAAGGCCACTGGTCATCGGGAGCTGAGTCGCCTGAAGTCGGAACATCGCCGAAAGTCAAAGAAACGTCGAAGCTATCGAATGGCCACCGTAGAAGCACGTTCGTCACCGATCGTCGGAGAGGTACTATTTTCTGATATGTTTACCTAAAAAAATGAGATAAATGTGTTAGTTTATAAAATCGAAATAAGGAGTAAAAAACAGAAATATGAAAAGGGAGAAGAGAGTGGTGGTTGGAGTTCTTTTTCGAGTAAAATCGGAGTCGCATAGGGTGGTTATGAGTAGATCTAGGCATTTAAGGGAGAAAAACAAATTTTTTATGGTTTTTTTGGGTTTAAACTTCGGCGGGGCATGGCGGTGAGCGGCGGCCGGAAATCGCCTCACGGCGACCGGCCGAAGTGAGACGGTGATCAAAATCTGGGTACAATGGCCGACAAACACCTAAGGGTTGTCAGAGTATGGCGGCGCTGAATTGAAGGGCGGTTAGAAGGGCGGAGCTTGGCCGAAATAATTAGGTTTTAATCAGTTTTGGATGAACTTGGATAAAGTTCATCCCAAAACCTATGTTTTCGATCCAAAAAGAATGGGTTTTCTGGGCATTTGGGGTATGTGTTCAAAAAATTCGGGTAGAGAGAGATGTAGGAGAGAGAGGGGAAATATGGGAAATGAGGGGCTGAAGCTAGAAACAAGTCTTTTATAGCCTAGTCAAAACGCTGTCGTTTTGGCAGCAGGTAAGGGAGGGGATCTGCGTTTTACAAGTGGGCCGAGTTTAATCCGCGAGTTTGATATGGATACTATTTGGTTTTTTCCCGAAGCTTTGAATTCATTCAATTTAGTCCTTATTTCCCTTTAAATTGACCCTATACTTTGTAATTTCCTCATTTTAGTCCCTCTTTCCCCTTAATTGTACCCTTTAGGCTTGTATAGTTTCAATTGGGTCACCGATATTTTGTAATTGGACACTTAGATTTGTATTTGTTTCAATCTGGTCCCATGTTAATAAAATTAGTTTTAATGTTCAATTTCTTTTAATTTAGTCATTTATTTTAATTGTTTAATTTAATTTAATTGCCTTTAATTATATTGATGTTGCATATTTTAAATTAGCATGTAGTTTTATTTATTAGATAATAAATACACCTAGTCTTTAATTAATTTTTAGAGCCTTTAGTCTAGGTTTCTCTAATGAGGACTCCATAATTAAATTAGGTAAGATAATTATAGTAATTAAATGCATATTAAATATAATTTTAAAATTCTAATTTGGATGATGTTCCATTGTTCACAATGAGGTGTTATCTCAACATGAATTTTAATAAATTGCATTTAATATACATTCCATTTATAAATGAATATCAATCTAGTTCTTTAATTAGATAATTAATAAAGATACATTGTAGTTAATTAAATGTATATCGAATATAATCTTTGAGGTTCAAATCTGGATGATGTTTCATTGTTTACAATGGGGTGTTATCTCAGCCTTGGTCATAAAGGTGAATATTCGATATATATTTTCACTTATAATTAAATAATAAATTGATAGAGCCTTAATTAGGACAAGAACTCTAATTAATTAGAAGGATTAAATGATTAGGAATATGATTAATTTAAGGGCTTTATATATGTGGAAGGTGTTCAAACAATTGGCATTTTCACATAAAAACCATTAAATTAATTAATATTCATAGATTTAAATAACTAATTAAATAGAGCATTTTTAGGAATAGTTCTTAAAATTGATAAGACAATAAAATATCATTCATTAAAAACCTTTTATGTTGGAAATTCATTTTTAAATACAAATATGGGTGCCACCTAACGAGGTGCTTTTAATCTCGTATTCGAACAAAATGTATTTCCTTATAAAAGGATATTTGCATTCAGAATTCAAATTCAATTAATAATTATGGAACAAATTAAATTCAAATAATTATTCGAAATGTCAAAATGTCACGTAAAATTAAAGGTACAGATAACAGGTGTTCGTAGGAGTGCTAACGCTTCCCTACACGTAACCGACTCCCGAACCCAATTTTTTAAGACATAATCTCTAGTTTGTTTTTTCGGTGTCTGGTCTACCTCGAAGTGATCAGTGGCGACTCCAAATTGTTTTAAAGGATAAATAAAGGAAAGTTCGATTTAATATGAAAAACCCTAAGTTTTCAATATTAAATTAAAACCGGCCAGAAAACCCTAATTTTCTAAAAGATCGACCTTCATGCTATTTTCACACGTCCCGATTTCAAAAATGGTCGCGACAGTACTTTGTTTCACAAATGGCCACTTGGCTTAGTGGCAAACTCACGCTACTTACACTTTATGGGAACCTGGGTCTGATTCCTAGCTAAGGCAAAATAGCTTTTTATTTTATTTTTCTCATCCAATCAGGTGGATGAGTAAAATAAATTTACTAAATAAAAATTAATAATCAAATTTCTCCAATAAGGTGATGACACGTGTTGACACCTAATTGAGTGATTAATTTATTTAATTAAATTAAAATTAGGATCAAATTGATATAACAGATAACTAACAGGGATCAAATGTGTAATTATATAAATTTCCCTTAACATCCATGTCACCTATTTAACGGCACTTAATAGAAACTAGAATTCAAGTGACCAAAAGTTTACTGATCGAAAACGTAAGTGACCTTATTGGTCGAATTTGAAAATAGGTGATCAAAACTGTACTGAGCGAAAACATAAGTGACCATTGCAGTAGTTTACCCTATATAATGTTTTCGGGAAATTCAGTTAATTAATATTTCGAACCGAATTAACCAATAAACAAACTTAAAAAAATTCTTTATCCATTTTCTGGCCGACCAAATTTTCTAATCTAGTTTGATAAGTTAATATGGTCATCGAGCTTTTAAAACTTTTATTACAATCACTCAACTTTTAATTTGCTTTCAATACAATCATTGTCATCCCATCTCGTTAAAAGTATTAATGTGACGCATTATTTTTTCTCTTTTTTTATCTCGTCTTTTTTCTTTATGATTGATCATTCTTTATCAAACTCTTTATTTTTCCCTCTTCAAACATCTATTTCTCTTCCACTTTTTATTTCTTCTCATCAAAATTGAAACTCATGGTTGGACGTAGAAATAAGTCGATGCAGAAGGTTAGGTTTATCAGGTAAAACTTTCAAGATATCGTTTGTCCCTAAAATCTAACAAAGCCTATGTGCATGCACCAATAAAATTTATAAAAGGCTATGAACTCATTTTACTCTAACCCTGTCCAAACATGAACAAACACACAAATGAATAACCAACTCTAAAAGAATATGCTGCTTTTAAGACTACCATTACATTTTAGGGAAAACTACACAGATGGTCACCCAACTATCACACTTTTCCTATTTTGGCCACCCAACTAATTTTTTTGTCAAAATCGTCATTCCCGTTAGATACCTTTCATGTTTTGGTCCCCTCCGTTAAAAACCTAACAGAATCGCTGACTTTACATTTCTTTTTAATTTCTTTAGTATTTTGTATAGTATTTTTTGGTCCTTCCGTCAAACCTAATGATATACTATAGTGTTTTTTTATTCGACCAACCAGGTGGGGATCAAAACATGAAAATGGTGATAGTTAGGTGACAAAAAAATTAAAATAAAATGTCAAGCCAATGATTCCGTTACGTTTTTAACGGAGGAGGACCAAACAAGAAAGGTATTTAATGGGATGGACGATTTTGATAAAAAAATTAGTTGGATGACTAAAACAGGAAAAATGTGATAGTTTGGTGACCACCCGTGTAGTTTTCCCTATATTTTATCTAGGAAGCACAAACAATGGTGAAGGAATAAAACAATAATTTTATTACTTATCAGGTTTTGCAGAAGGGCTGCATAAAATCTATTGCAAATGGCGAAGGAATATTGCTAACATTGCATTAAATGTCGGTCTTTTCGATAGCTTGAAGTGCTGTTAATCACAAATCATCTGCGCTTAGACCAGAACACCTACTACACTTGCATACTGTGGAGGTAATTTACAAGCCTTAATAACAGCTCGATAGATTTCATCTGCACTTAAACCAGTCCAACTGCATAAAGAATTTTGTCACAATGAAACTATATTGTAGAATGTTTGAAGAAATTTATGAATTTCAATTTTGATGGAGAAGAGATAAAGTGTTTGATAAGTAATGACCATTGACCAACCATGGAGAAAAAAGATAGGAAATGAAGAAAACGAGAGAAAGAAAAGATAATGTGTTACATCAGTATTTTTTAACGGCAAATGACGACAGTAACCGTAATAAAAATAAATTAAAAACTAAACGATTGTAATGAAAGTTTTAAAAGTTTAATGACCATATTGAAACCATCTTAAAAGTTCAGGGATTATCAGTATCATTTACCCTAAAATAAAATAAATGGTTTTAAAAGACTCCATTATTGAAAATAAACAAAAATGGCCGCCGCACGCAAGAGTTGACCCAATTCCCTTTCCCAATAGGCGTGTGCTCACCACGGCGTCGTTTCGTCTCCCTCATTGTCTTCACAAACTATTGTGAATTTGTTTTTTTCTTCTATTGTAAATGCTCTTTAATGCCCACCTAACTCTCTCCCCCCTCCTACTCCATTCTGTTCATTTTTCTCTTAAAGTCAAATACCCTTATTTTCTCTCTATTTTTGCTCTCCTTGATCCTGGGCTCCGTGCCATAAGGTACAATTTTCAGTTTTTTCCAGGGTTTTTGTGGCAGAAATTTCTTAATTTCATTGCTTATAATGCCTTTTGTTGTTTTTATTGATTTCAATGGTGTATCATTTCTTATTCTTCGATGGGATAGTTGTAGATTTTTCTTGTGAGGTTTTTTTTTTTTTAAGTTTACTATTTCAATATGAAGGATGTGTAATCAGTGTTGTTTTTGTTCTTATTAATTTCTGAGAATTCATCCGAGTATTCCTTTGAAAGGAAATTCGTTGTTTTTGTTGAAATATGTTGATTCATTTAATGGCTCTTTTAACTGGATTTTTTTTAGATTTCGACATTATATTTTGTATTTTGTTATTTGATTTTCATGGTAATTATATTAGTTATTAAATTTCAAGCCTTTGAACGAGTAATTAGCCAATCTGCTATTTGTAAAAGCTTCAGCTTTATCCCCCATTATTGACTGCTTAGACTTTAGCTTAAGATGACTCATATCAATTTGTTAGAGTGATTTACAATGCTTTTACATTCATTCACAAATGATTCAATGAATTCCATGTGTTTGATTGAGTCAAGGTTTTGAATTCGTTAGTGTTTTCGATCTTTTAAAAGCTTAAACTCTTTCACTTTGCTCTGGATTGGACTGCTTTAATTTGATCAAACATGTTTGATTTCACTTTGTAATAAAATTAATATCGATTTGTTATTCGGTTTTTGTATGCAGTCTTAGTCTATTCATTTATGTATGGTTCTTTTGATGCTAAGAGATGTAATCATTGGGGATCTAAGCTTTATCTATATGTTCTTATGGCATATATAGGTATATAACCTAATTGTTTTTGTTTTTATAATGTATAGTTGTTTCGGGATTATTACCAGTAACTGTTGATTTGCTTGAGAGTTTGATCGTTTTTATGTGTGTTGTTAACTTGTTAACGTGTTTGTTTATTAGCACTCTTAGATTTTGTTTAATAGTTTTTATGTTCTTGTGCAGGTTCCCTTTAAAATGAATTTTCCCTTCAGAAGTTTACATGAGGATTCTGCAACTTCTCAGATGGAAATCCTCAGGTGTCCATTTTTGAGAAACATTAATGAGCCGACGAACTTTTCTTTCTTGTCAGCCATTCCCTTTCCCATGCCGGTAAGATCATGGTTCATTTAGAGTGTCTATTATGAGCTTTATGTTTCTGGCATCATGTTCTTGATTTGAGTTCTCATTAGCTTTCACTTCTCTGTCTCAGGTACGAGGAGCCAAAGGTCCAATTTTCGAAGATGGGCCCAATTTTGACATGGCATTCAGGCTTTTCCATGGACGGGACGGAGTAGTTCCGCTGTCAGAACAATCTTCCTTGCATGCTAAGAACAAAGCAGAGCCTGAAACAGCCCCACCCAAGTTCAATCCATTGGCTGCAAAGGCAGCCACCATTAGTCTCTCATCCTTTGGACCAGGAGGGCCTTTTAGTTTCGATGCATTTTCTGATAAGTGGAACAATCAAAACGGAAAATCAAAACCATCCAAGAAAGAGTCTTCTTCAAAGGTACCGAACCTCCGTTTGTGGGATGCGACATTAATTTGGATTTCATACTTATGTTTCTAAACTGAGAATGATTATCGAATGTCTGACAGATCTTATATTATTTTTTTGAAACTTTCCTTTATTGACACTACTTATTGCTTGATGATTCAGGGAGGAAATTCCCATCACGAAGCATTGGGAAATGAGTGGCTGCAAAACGGTAACTGTCCGATAGCCAAATCATACAGGGCTGTTAGCGGTGTTTGGCCACTTGTTGTTGCCAAGGTTTTTAAACCGCCTCCAGGGATGAAATTCAGGTGCCCACCAGCAGTCGTAGCAGCCCGGGCAGCACTATCGCAAAGTGCTTTTGCCAAGAACCTCCGCCCTCAGTCCTTGCCTACAAAAGTACTGGTGATAGGGATGTTAGGCATGGCGGCAAATGTTCCATTAGGGATATGGAGGGAACATACTAAAAAATTCTCACCATCTTGGTTTGTGGCCGTCCATGCAGCTGTTCCATTCATAGCCATGCTCCGGAAATCTGTTTTGATGCCCAAGACAGCTATGGCTTTCACCATTGGAGCATCTATATTAGGACAGATAATCGGCTCTAGGGCAGAACGGTATCGGTTGAAAGCAGCATCAGCAAAACAACTAGGTATCGATGAATCCTCTATTTCTGTTGCTGCTGCAAACCCATTAGAAGGCACTTCCTTTAAAAATGGCTACTGCGGGAAAGACGTCGAATGGAACCCCCTTTCTCTTCAGATGGCAAGGCCTTCTTCATCAACTGACATGTTTTGTTAATCAGTTTCTCCCCCCAACTGTAAGCTAAGCTATTGCAGTTCTGCATGTTTTTAGACTACAGTTGGCTGCTGTTCAATGTTTTATTGTGTTCCTTTCCTTGTACCAGACACTTTTAATGTATGTTTTGCCCCCATGGCTGCTAAAGTTGTGACTTGGTAAACAACGACAAGTGCAATCTTCCATGGAAATAGAATAATAAAAGGTGGCTGCCAGCTGCCATATTATTGGATGATGTCTTTAAATAAGTTGCCATTTTTATTTTGATATTTTCATTGTTGAAAATTTCAGTTCAAAGTAAAGAAAATTTGACATAATATGATTCCTTTTATATCATTAGTTTATCCAAATAATTAAAAATATCTTTTTCTTAACAACTCTTTTAACTCACTCTTGTTGAAAGTAATCTTTTTAATAGTATTAAGTATTTGGATTTACTAATAACATCATATAAATGTTAAATCCCAATTTTGACTATAATGTAAGGATCAAAACCATAATTTGACCGTTGTTTTTTTCCTTCCTTTGGGGTTATTTGATATTTTACATGGATGTGGGACAATTGACAAATGCAGAAGGATACTTGGCCATTAAAATAGCAGATTCGGGCAAAGATGACAACCCAGTTTGAATCCTGCTCCCATCCCAGAAACCATAACTCCTCTTCGGAACAGTTTCCGGCACACAATGGTTATTTTGATTGAGCTTCAAGTTTCCATCAACATTATTATCTGTAGACGTCAAACTCAACGGCTTCATGTTTTGTTTTGAATCTCGGGAATTAAAATTTATTCCAAGTCAGGGATTTTGGGCGATCCTTGGCTTGTTCTAAGTTGTGCACCAGGTGTGGAAGTTCAGCAGTTGATTTTGAGCTATTGCACTTCTGAAGATAACAATCTTGAGCCAAATACGGACCGGCAACTCCCCTTTGGATGTTGAAAGGCTTTTGACATCACTATTCGTTTTTTTCGGAGTTGAAATTTGCAAGGGATAACCCCTTAGGATCTGGTAGGAATCAGTAACGATCAGGCTCAACTTCACTGATGGATACCATGGAGCTTGTTTGGATCCTTTCCCCTGAAAATCTAGTGTTGATGACAATCTATCTAGGTTGCAAATTTTCTCACATTGAAGGGAATTGGAATCATGCAATGCAGAACTTTCAGCAGAAGATCAGTTTTTACCAACAGAAGGCTTCTCAGCAGAACTCGAGTTGGGACGAGGACCTTTAGTGTTGAAGCTAAAACCTGAACAAGAGTTTTTACCAAGTTTTAGCAGTTCCCAAATCATCTCTGCTTGTTTATGTTATTGTTGTTTGGATAATCCTCATCTCTTTGTAAATTTTGGATTGGGATTTGTGCTTAAATATGTAAATCTTTTATGCATAAATTGGGTGTTTTAACTTTGATCTTAAGAGGATTCAAATCATGCATGCTTTTTGGTCATATGGTTGAAAAAATTAATAACAAAACAACAAAGTTGAATGATTTGATACAAGTTGTGTATCACAAGTGACTGTATAGAATACCAGACAAAAAGCAACAATCCCAGTTTCAAGCAACAACCTAAGATAAAAAAACAGAACAGGTCTTGACTTCACACCAGATTGAAACACTTGACTTCCAAGTTTTTTTAACCCTATACAAACATCAACACATAAAAGACAAAAGAATAAAAATAACCCAATAGAGAATGGAATTTGACCATATGGTTCTTCAGCATTATTTAGTGCAGAACAACACCTACATCAACTCTAGACAGGCTGCTTTCTTCTGTCAAAGGCACATCCTGTAAAAGATGTTGAGAATTTTTCAATGAATTATGCAAATTAATGTATCAACTTTATTAGTTATTGCAGGGTGTGAACATTTTACCATATTTTCTTTGTTCTCCTCTTCAACGGTATCTGCTGCAGCTGAAGGGCTAACTTGATCTGTAAACAATAATAAGAACGCATTAGTCATGCTCCCAAGGTAAGAAGGAATAGCCATATGCTGAACCTAAAATATATCTACTACACCCTTGCCTTCTTTATCATCTGATTTAGCTCCCTGTCTCTTAGTCTTTTCCTTCCCTTTTACAGGCTCTGGTTTGGTTGTTGTCTTCTGAGTTCTGGTCCGTGCCTTACGATTCCCGGTGTCCGAAACAGTCCTTGAATTTGAACTGGTCTTATTCGAAGACCTACCCCTGGTTGCAGCATTATTCTTTGGGGTAGCCTCTTTTGCAGACTTAGCCACAGATGAAACCTGAGCAACATAAGTGTTCAAGGACTTGGGTTTCAATCTCCTAGCTCCTGCTGAAGGAGAAACTCTGTGAATCTCATCGTCAGATGACCGAGTCCCTTCATCAGGCACGTCCGAACATGTTTCAGACACCTGTGGTTGATCGGAATTTTCCGAAACATTGTAGCGTTCAAGTAGTTCCTTTATAGCTTCCTCGTTTTCACCAAGATTATGGCGACGTAGATAGGATTTAAACTCATCACGCATTTTCTGAAGAGGCTGGATTTGGTGTTCATAGAGAAAATTAGACCAAAAACAAAGATAAGTTAAAACCCAAAGCAAAAAAAGTTGTATTGAATCCCTCTGAATACTCAGAAGTGAAATGCAGAAACAAATTAAGCATACCTCACATCCAGCTTCCAAGGCAAGTTTAAAAAATCCAAGTGAGACTGAGTGCTTAGAAGCTGATTCAAAAAGCTTAATCTGCGACAGCCAGTACGAAGCCGATGACAGCATGTTGAACCTCCTTCGAGCCGATGATCTTGAAGCCTCGGAAAGAGGAGTGTCACTTTTGCCCTGACCATTTGTAGATTTTTTGGCTCTGCCCTCATATATAGGAGGGGCTGTCCCAACAAATTTTGGAGATGGGGTCACAGTTGATTTGGTTGGGATGGAGAGCCTTCGGGGTGGTTTGCCAGATTTCTCCTTGGAATGATCAAGAACACCCACACTCTTGCTTACACTTGGTGTTGCCCTTCCCCTATGAAGACCAAACCAAGAAAGAAACTAGGAAATTGGTATCTGCAGAATTCTTTGTTTTTCTAAAATCATCCTCAATAAACACGAATGCATGTGTAGATAATTAGAGTATGATAATTCAGTCTACAAAAAAACATAAGGGGGTGGAAGATTGTGTATAGATGGATGATTGATTCTACAGAGACATTAAACTGAATTGAAACCTATAGAAATTTTGTTACCTTCTGGATGAAGCAGAATTGGATAAATCAACTGTCGATGGCTTCTCCTCCGGTTTCAGTAAGGAACGAAGTGGATACCGTAGCTTTGACTTCCCTGCACTTCCTGAAAACATCCCAAAACAACAAATGAGTAGTTAAATTAAAGTATTGTTTAGTTTATTTTGTAAAAAGGAAAATTAAAATAGTGATAAGTCGCTAATTATCAACCTAATTTGGCAAATAAACTAACTCAGGAACATGAAACTGCAAGACAACTAACTAGGGAGATCCATAAACTGAGAAACAGTACCGAAAATTCCTTGCACAAAATCAATATATATCTGAAACTTAAAAGAAACACAGAGAACTTGAGACTAGAAAATGAACCGGAAATTGGAGCAGTAGATTGTTGTTCTTTGACAGCATCCTCCATGATTATTCGTCTCTCTTTCGAGATTTTTCTCAAACAGAACAAGGAAAAAGATCGCTCGCTAGCTTGCTTTCAAGGCACAAACAAACCCAGTATTTTGTATGTGAATTTTATAACGAATTTCTGCCCTTTCAGATAATTCACTGCTTTACTTTTGACTCAGTCTCATGGGCGGGAAAATTAAACAACCAAAAAAAACCCTAAATTTTTTTTTTAAAGTCGTAGTCCAGTAGCTACTCGCAATTCTTTGTTTATTCGCTACTCGCTTTATTACTCCGACAGCTGCCCCCTCATAACGCTCCGCCTGTTATGGAAAGGGATCTGTGATACACGTGTCGATTATGTGGGGGAGAGTGAGATGTTTAGTCGGCAGCGTTGAGAGTGGGGGAGTGAGTGAAATGGAAAAACGGTAGAGGGGAGCTGGAAGTAGGACCCATGCGCCACACCTAAAAAAGAGGGAAGGGAGGGAAAACATCGAACGGTCACGGTCTTTCAAATTTCAAATTTCAAATTTCAAAACGAAGAGAGAATTTAAGAACCGGTTTTTAAAACGGTGATGCAATTGCCAGACATATGGTACGTGAGGTATCGAAATGTGGGAGCCCAAATTTATTGCCTTCGTTGGGCATTTCGTTTAGGCTTTGGTCTCCTACCGTCACTCACCCATGCTACTACATTTTTTTTCTTCATATTATCAAAAAATACTCCTAACGTTTAATTTAATAGTTATTTTGGTTCTTATTCTTTTTTAAAGTAATTTAACCCTTAATATTTCATTTTTTCAAAATGGCCCTTATGTGGATGAAAATTGTTAGTCAACTGACGACAAACAACTTGAAATTACTTGACAGAATGACATGTCAGAAGAAAAAAATATTTTATATTTTATACAATTTTTAAAATTTATTTTTGGACTCGTGTGTCACTCTGTAAAGTCAGCATATTTGTCTATATGACACTGCTATCGCGATGTACACTGACATGTAAGTTTGTCACGTCATTTCAAGTCATTTATCGTCAGTTGATTAACAGTTTTCACCCGCATATGGGCCATTTTGACTCAAAATGAAACGTTAAGGGTTAAATTGATTCAAGAAAAAAATATGGGCTAAAATGACTATCAATAAAACATTAGGGGCTTTTTTTGACATTATGCCCTTTTTCAACAAATCATTCTTTTTAGGCTTAAGGGGTAAGAAGCCCTTGAATTTTTTTAAAAAAATCAATTAAAACCTGTTTTTTTCACCCAATAAAGCTCTTGAACAAAAAAAGTGAATCAATTAAGTCTTTGAGTCAATAAATTGAAGCAATTAAGTCCTTTGACTAATTTTGACTATAAATCTTGGCAAAATTTTTGAATTTGTTAGTAAAGTACACATTGTCACAGTAAGAAATATTGACCTGGCTCACTATGTCATCTGTAAATGACATGTAGGACTTATTCTTTTGTAAGACTATGAAAATTGATCAAGTTCAACGAAACGAACTATAGACTATTGATGAGAAATGTCAACACTTTTCAACAAAAAAATTATGGGTAAGGGTGAAAAAGCCTTTTGGATCGGATTTTCTACCTATATGCTAGATGTTGAATGGCTACGAAATTTTTTGGAGGATATTCCAGAATGACCAAAGCATTTTCTCACAATATGTATATATTGTGATAATCAAACAATATTTGGTAGAGCACAGAACATAATTGTAAGTCGAGGCATTTGTGTCGTCGACATAATATCGTTAGACAATTGATCTCAATTAGAATTATCTCTATTGATTTTGTAAGGTCAAAAGATAACATTGTGGATCCGTTAACTAAAAATTGAGATCAAGTTGATAAAACATCGAAAGGATTGACACTAAAGCCCATAAATTTTAAGGCGCTATGTAAAAGAAAACATAACCTAGCTGACTGGAGATCTCAAGATCTAAGTTCAATGGGACAAACCTACTTGCATAGACCTTGAAAAGTCATTGTGGGGTTCTTATCTCAAGTTTATTCCAATGATGTAAACATTTATCAAAAGTGGAATAGGTTAAGCAATGCTTTTCATGGCCATTGTGTGTTTCGATAAACGAACAACACAAGCCACTGTGTGAAAGTGAAGTGGAGTCGCTTCAAGGAGACTATTGAGGCATAGTTCTCTAAACTCTTAAAGAACTAGGAGATGTCCAAGGCTATATGGACATAATCATGAGAACCAAATTCTTGTCAGTAAGGTATTTGTGTGAGGTATGTCATTGCTTACACAAACGACAAGACAGTTCAAGGACATCACGTCTATTGGACAACCAGTAAGATAAACATATTTTCACAATGGAAGGTTCAAAGGGGGATGCCTACTTATCCTATGAAAATATCGAACGTAGAATCTATCACACATCGAGTCAATTTTTTTGAACCATCAATTTCATTCATGTGAGGGATTATTAGAAAAAAATAATATGTATTGGTTGAATAATATTGATGTTAAGTCATGTCACTTGGTGAATAGACATGCTAATAACAAATCATGTCACTTTGTTAATAGACTTACTAATTTTTGTTTTAAAGTTGCATCAATTCAATCGTATCTATTATTTTTTAACAAATATTTCTCTCAAAAGGTTTAATCTTTTCATCAAACGGTTTAATTTTTCAACCACTATATAAAGACTAGTTGAGAGTCATATTCACAACATCCTACTTTGAAAACCAATATAAAAAAAAAGATTTTGGATTCCAGTGACAGAGGAAGGTAGAGATGTGTTCGATTTTCACTGCAATTGTGTTACTGGTGTGAACGTTTGTTGTTATATCTTGGGAGTAGACGCCCAATGTTACTCAAGCACCGAGGAGAGGGTGAATTTGTGTCAAAGAAATTGTTTATACATGTTTCAACAAAAAAAATTTTACTTTTCAACTCTGTTCAATTTTAGGTTCTGATTTTAATTTATTGTTATTTATTTTTCTTACCATATTCTATTATATTTAGATTATTATTATACCATTTTTCTAACGATAATAATTTTATTAGTTATGTTGATATACGCCATGAAAGATGATTTTTGGTAGTCTGAAGAGTGAATGGTGGTGGTACGTTAGTAGTTCGATTGCGGTTTATCTTTTTTGATTTAAACAAAAAATTGTTTTTTTGTGTACGCAAATGGTAACTAAATTTTATTTAAAAGTTTAAAACGGTAACCAAACTTTTAAAAATTACAAAATGACAATTAAACTTTATATTTTGTTACAAAGCGGTAATTCCATTGTTAGTTGCCATTAGAGTAGATGACGTGACAGTTAATAAAATTAGCATAATAAAAATTTAACCTTAAAATTTTACATATTATTATAATTTAGTCATAGTTCTAAAAAAATAACCCTTTATATTTTAAAATTACTTCAATTTAGTCCTTCATCACCATTATTATCCCCTTCATTTTCATCCTCCACCATCGAGCAGTGCTGGATTGCCCTTTGTAAGCCTCTACAAACCCATTGAAACCTTGAAAGAGTATCGGATTATGTTGCTCATCTGATTTAAATGCTTCTCAACACTCCTCCAAGAACACCCATCTGATTTTTTTCTTTGACATAGACTTGAAATAATACAGTTCCAGAAATCAACCATGTTCTTCTAGGCCGGGGAAGGCAACAAGTCGTCACTTGCCGGTCACTACCAGCTGCGCTCTCCTGACAGTGGAAACAGAGTTGTAAATCTGAAATTAGTCCCAATAACGAAAATGCTTTGCCATTCAACTCCATATTTGAATCATTTCTTTCTTTGATTAATCTAAAACTCCACTAAGGTTTTTTAAACTCTATTTTCCATAACGCACTGCTTCCTCCGGACTCAGCTTCAACGTTGTTTAATCAACTAATTGAACTCTAGATGTTTCTCATCTCTCTTTTTCTTGCATGCCGAATGGAACCTTTCCAAGCTCAGCTCCATTTCACAGTTTTTCATGGAGATCTTTCTCTCACTCCTTTTCCATCTTTCCCTTTTTGTTTGGCATTGGGTTTTCCCCGTGGAATCTGTTTTTATTCCAAGTTTACTGGCATTGGAGACAAACCCATCATTTCACGTCATCAATCAAGTATTACCCATGTTTCCAATAATTCCATGCTTATTACTCGAACAACAGATTCAGCAATCTGCTTTGACATTACCAGATGCTTCATATTCTAAGTCCGTAAATCAATGAAAGGAGCTAGTTTGGTGCCGGATCCAGCAGTGCTCAATGGTGGAGGGGATAATGATGGTGAAGGAACTAAATTAAAGTAATTTTGAAATATTACAAGTTAATTTTTTAAAATCATGACTAAAATATAATAATGTGTAAAAATTGAGGATTAAATTTTTATTATGTCAGAGTTACCGTAACAAAAACATAAAGTTAATTTTTATTTTATAACTTTTGAATTGTTAAATAGAGATTTAGTTATTATTTGTGTACTTTATCCAAAAATTAATTTGAGCATGTGATCAGATTATCGAGAGATGAAAAACCGTTATCATTGATGTCTCCTGTATGGATAATGGTTTTTCCGTTTAAAACAATGGTTTTGAACACATCTAAAATTGAATTGAATTAAACCCCACTTCCCTCTCCATTGCTATCAGCGCCGCAAGGCTTATTTTCATTCTTTTCTTTGCCTAGCCTTTGTTTGACCTTGTTTCTCTATTTAATTTTTATGAGGAATTTTACCGAGCACCCAACTTTTGATCCTTGCCATTTAAATTTTGTGCTGATTTTAGTCTTAAACACAGCTTTTAGAGAAATTGAAATTTTCAATTTCTCCCCAAACGTTGCTTCTCAACCCAAATTAAAGTTTTGACAACAATACCGAACGAAGCCTTAGTCGCCGATGGCACAAATTTTTATGTTGGTGTTTATGGTTTCACTTGCTTTTGAATTAGCTAATTCTTTTTGAGTTTTCTTTTTCGATTTTTAATAAAAATTCCTGCTCTTGTGGCACATTTTCCTTCGTGTTTGTGCCATGTTTTCTTAGCTTTAGCGGTACGTTTTCTCTGCTGTTTGGCACGATTTTCACATCCTATAGCGATTGTTTGGTGCTCGCTCTGAGATCATCACGATATTTTTTTATTTGGATTTGTCGATGGTCATAAAAAGTTTGATTCTCTTTGATAATTGTTTGCCGATATAACCAGAATTGTATAGCGGAACAATCTGTCTGATTGTTTGGTTCGTTCACTAATCATTTTTCACTTCGTAAAGCGCATCGTTTGAATAGAGATAAGGATACTCATGAAGGTTTCTGAATTCTTGATGATGTATGCCGATCTCAATAAATAATTACTTTTCTCTTTTGAGTTGCTTTTCACTTAGTCTCATTTTTTCTTTTGAGTGCACTGTATTTATGGTATATTCTATTGATTTTTAATAAAATTTAGTTGTTATTATTTAAAAAATAATTGTGCAAATGATTGATATATATAGTTAAATAATAATTTAAAAGTATTTTTAAAAAATATTAGGTAGACCCTTCTCACCACATTGCAATTGTCCCTAGCTAATAATATCATGCCAAATGGAAATTTATTTCCATGTCATTTATAATTTTGACAGCTCATCATTAGTCCATTACCCTTCTCCGACTGTGCTTTTCTCTCTTCCACAATAAAACATTTTTTTTTAATTCCATAAAAAATTATCTGATAAGAACTTAAATCCAACACATCTTCTTCATTCTTCATAACGCATTGTATGTGTTTCCTTCTTTTCTATAATGTCTTTTACTCTTTTTCTGAAAAAATATTATTGATTGCTCAAAATCTAAACGTATACCAAGAAAGTGAATATGAGCAATGGAATAACGATTCCTTCATCATGCATTAAGGAACAAATCTAAATTTTTATTTTTTTTTATTTTCAGATTATTAAGATTTTATTTAATATATATACTTAAATATTTATATTTTTAAACGTACATTATTATTGTATAGTTAAATACTTTTTAAACATACGATGTTTATATAGTTTAGATATTTATATTTCTAAACGTATATTATTGTTGTACATTAATTGAAATGGTTTATGTAGATATATAATCTTTTATTTTAGAGCAACCAATAATTACCATTGACAAGATAAATGAAGTTTCGGAAAACACATAGAAAGAGTCATGCTCCTAAGTATATGTCTTTATGTTTTATCTTTATTTAAGTTTTGGACTTTTAAGCTTTAAGTTTGTCTTGTAGAATTTACAGTTAGATTTGTAAAAAAAATTGCACAAATTTGATTCAAATAGTTTGTAACTCGAAATTGCAAGTACCTGATATTCATAGATCGAAACACAAATCATCATTTTCAATATCCGAAAACATAAATATTTAAAACATCGAATCCCTAAAATTGCCTACACCCTACTTATGAACACCCATGCTGTGAAACTTATTGTGTTGTATATGAACTTATTTATTTTTATCGTTAACTGACGCACTCGTATGCCACCATTGTGGCTCGAAACCATCACCTCCTTGATCATCAGCCCAACTAGTGGAGGTTAATAATAATAATAAGTTTACTATATTTTCATAATTTGCAATTAAATCTAATTAATCTTCTCTCGTTTAATTTTAATCTGGTCAATCCAGATTTAATAATCTCATGTGCAAGCTTCAACCTGCTAGATAGATCCATCATCCATGTATAAAATTTGATGGGGAAATAAAACTACCAATCATCATAGCAAGTATTTATCAAAAGCAAAAGAAAATGGAGAAGTTGAAGCATTTGTATGCTTTTAGAATATACTTGTTCATAACGTTTTTGTAAAATACGATAATTATATTAGTGTATGACAATGTTAGATGTACGACTCAATTCTTAAATAAATTAATTTAAAGGTAAAATATAAATTATTGTGGCAAATCATGTAAAAGTATGGATCAAATTGAAAATAATTAAAAATGTCTTAAAAGTTAGCACCACATATTATATGATCATGATAATATCTATCTATCTATCTATCTATCTATCTATCTATTATTGGGTAAAAATATACAAATGTTATAATATTTTGGCTTAATACCAAAATAAGTGTCTAAACTATTATGTTTTTCTCTTTTAGGTGCCTAAACTATTTTTGCCCATTTTAGGTGCTCAAACTATCATTTTTTTTGTCAAAATAAGTGCCAAAACTATTATTTTTCTGGTCAAAATAAGTGTATCGGTTTGACCTTAAAAGAGACAAAAAATAATAATTTGGACACTTAAAAGGGGCAAAAAAAAGTTTAGGCGCTTAAAAGAAAAAAAACGAGATAGTTTAAGCATCAAAAAGGGGCAAAAAAAGTTTTGGCACCTAAAAAATGATAATATGGACACTTATTTTAACATTAAACCTAATGTTTTATATAAAAAATAATAATTGACAAAACACCTACAAATTTTAAATTAAACTTAATCCGATAAATTAGACAAAATAGGTTATGAATCACTAGGGATGGTCATGGGTCGGATTAGGTCGGTTTTGGCCGACCCGACATAAATATTTTTTTCATTTTTATTTGGAGTTAATTGAAAAAATACAAACAGATAGAGGACATTATAATAATTATTCCATTTTTATTAGAAAAAATAGGGAGATAATTGAAAAAATATATAAAGAGATGGACATTATAACAATTATACCTAAATATTTATAATAAAATTAAATTATTATTTCGAGTTGAGTTATGTTGAGTATTTTTCATCCTAAATCAGAATCAGACCGATCCAATATCATCCTCAAAAAAATTCGATCTGAACCTAAAATTTTCTTTAAAAAACACAACCCTAAAGGGTCGGGTCCGGTTGAAATCCATCGGGTCCGGATCAAAATGACCATCCCTATGAATCACGATCCATTATTAACATATAAATTACTATTAAAAATTGAATCAAAATAGTAATTTTGTAAAATGCTAAATGACATGAAAAATAACAATTAATAGGAAAAACACGCATAAGCGCGTTAAAATCCATGTAAATTAAACAATTAATGTATAAGAACTATGCTCTAGAAAAGAAATTATAAATCTATAAATTCATATATATATAATTATAAAATATAAAAATACCTTAAACATTATAAATAAAAATAACAAAACACATTTAAAAGTGTTATATTTTGATACACAAGTTGTGTAAAAAAAATTACACAACCCTTCATATTTAAACTATAAAATTTAAAACTTAAATTCCTAACCCTAACACCCTAAAACTTAGGTGTGTTCAAATATGGCCCAATGAGTACCCAATAAGCTCATAATGCAAGTTAAAAAAAATAGAAGAAATGATTAAACATAATAATATTATAGTAATGATATTGGACTTATTGGGACTCTGGGTACCCATTTGATTCGGACCCGATGGGTTTCGACCAGACCCGACCCTTTTAGGGTCGTGTTTTTTAAAAGAAAATTTTAGGTTCAGGTCAAATTTTTTTAAGGATAAGATTAGGTTGGTCGGGTTCTGATTTATGATGAAAAATACCCAACATGATCCGACCTGAAATAATAGTTTAATTTTATTATAAACCCTTGAATCTAAATTCTAATCATAAATCCTAAATTCTACCCCTACAACCTAAACCCCTAAACCCTAAATAACAACCTAAATCCCTAAACCATAATATTAAAAGGCTTATAAAGTTTATACAAACTTGTGTATCAAAGTATTTTCCAATTTAAAAACTCATGAAATTCTAATATATTTTCTTTAATATTAATTTTAGCGTTTTACTATATGCAACCTAAGATTTGTCAATAAAAATTAGCGGCATACTTATTTATGCTTATTTTACTTTTTCGATAGAATCTATTAAAATATAGTTAATTATATTCTTAAAAAATTGTATTATATTAATTTAGGTTATTTAATGTAATTAAACCTTAAATTCATAAAATCCTAAAAATCTAAATTATAAACCCTAAAACATAAAACCATAAACCCTAAAATTAAAGATATAAAAACTAATTACACTAAACTCCCTAAATTAATAAAATATAATTTTTTAAAAATATAATTAATTGCATTTTAATAAATTCCATTAAAAAATAAAATAAACATTAATGACATGTATCTTGTTAGTTCTTATTGTAATAAAAACCTTAATTTTAGCCTAAAACGTTAGAAATTAGTACAAGGGTAAAAAAAAAAACATAATTCTACCCTTCAAAATTGAAGTTTGACATTGATAATCAAAATAGCCATTCAAATCCCAAATTGATCCTGGTTGTGTTTTCTATTCAAGAAAATATTTCCAAATTGACCGATCCCATTGACTGGGATAAGTTTTAGTAATTATTACACCTCATGACAACCAATCGTGAAAAATTCTACGGATGTCATTTTAGGAAACTCTTGAGATATTTTGGGATTTGAGTTTGTGTTTCGTGTAAAAGTTACTTAAGCAAACGTGATTCTGAGTTTTGATTGCTCACCTTCATTCTGTCTTTTGTTTTGTCTTTTTTCTGTTTGTCTCGAAGTTCTATATGTTCTTACCAAACCCCATTTTCTAGGATTTACAAAAGGTTCGATCTTTGAAATATTCATGTGTATCTGAATCCGGGCTTTTCTTGCTTGTATAATCTCTTGATTGGTTCATTCATGGCTCAGTCTAGGTTCATTGTTTTAGCCTTTGTGCTCTTAACTTGCGGTTCTTGTTTTTCTTGTTCCTCCGGGGATCAAAACTCGGATAAAATCACTGAGTTACCTGGAAAACCGAGTAACGTCGACTTCAATCAGTATTCAGGGTATGTTACTGTCAACGAAGATGCTGGAAGAGCATTATTTTACTGGCTGACTGAGTCACCATTGAACCGTACACCTGAAACAAGACCACTCGTTTTATGGCTCAATGGAGGACCTGGTTGCTCTTCAGTTGCTTATGGAGCAGCTGAAGAGATTGGTCCTTTTCGTATCAGATCAGATGGAAAGACACTTTACTTCAATCCATATGCTTGGAACAAGTGTAAGCCTTCATTGATCTTTTACTTTCTTTGTTTGTCTTCTGTTTGTGTTTTTGTCTGAATTTCATCTAAGATTTGTTTCATTTCAATTGTGTTTTTTAGTGGCAAATATACTATTCCTTGAATCTCCAGCCGGTGTTGGTTTCTCATACACAAATACAACATCGGATTTATACAATTGTGGTGATAAGAGAACTGGTAACTTAATGTGTTTGTTCATTATCTTTATGTCAATTTTTTTCCTTATATTGTAAGAGAGTTGATTTTGATGTCTTTAGATGTTTTTTTGGGGTTTGGGTGTTGTAAATTTGCAGCTGAAGATGAATATGCTTTTCTGGTTAATTGGCTTGAAAGGTTTCCACAGTATAAGCATAGAGATTTCTACATTGCTGGAGAAAGTTATGCAGGTTTAACTTCGATCCAGGTTTGCTGTTCCGGCTGTAATATTTTACTTGATTCCTAGACGATTTATGTTTTTGTGGGATTCAGGTCATTATGTTCCTCAATTGGCTCAACTCATTTATGAAAGAAGCAAAGGGGTTCAGAATCCTGATATCAATTTCAAAGGATTTATGGTGAGAATGAGTTATTGGAGTTTCAGTTCTTAATGGTAATCAACTCTTGTTCTTATGGGAAAATGACTTACCGTCATTGGATCATATAGGTCGGAAATGCAGTTATCGATGACTTCCATGATTTTGTTGGCACATTCGAGTACTGGTGGACTCATGGTTTAATAACCAATTCGACCTATCGCAATTTGCAAGTAGCCTGTGACCTGGGATCAGCTTCACATCCCTCCTCGGAATGCACGGCTGCTCTCGAAGTTGCGGACAAGGAGCAAGGAAACATCGATCCTTATAGCATCTACACGCCACCCTGCAAGGGTAACTCGACTTTGAAACGCAACTTCAGGGGTCCTTATGTAAGTTTCCATCAATCTTTCCATCCCTGTGAACACAATTATGGGGCTTTAACACTTATCTCTGTTATCTATGACCAGGCATAGTTCTGCATATAATCCAGATGTATTACATGCTTATCTTCACATTCAATCTTGTTTCTTTTCTAGTTTCTGTCATTAGTATAACTCTAAATCAATATATATATATATATATATATATATGTAAATTCATGCTTATCCAGGACTATGATCATATTAATCCTCTAAAGCTGAATCATTTGACAGAAAACAGGTTATCTATGCTGCATGAGATGTTCTAAAGAGAATGAACTAACACATTATGTAGAATTTGTATCCATCTGAAAACTGAGAGAACTTTCTAACCATGACTGGTTTTCGAGTGGGACTCGGCATTAAATCTGTGGGCTCGTCTGAGATAATGCAATTGTTCATCTTTATGAGGGCTATTAAAAGCCATTTATTTGGTTGACAGTTGCGGACCACATATATCTCCTGTATAGTTGGACCACATTGTATTCTACTGTTAAAGTTGGTTCACTTAACAAAAAGATGAACGATAAAAAGAAAAGAGGCAGGTGTATTCGTATTCGACATGTTATGATGAACGAGTTTAGCTAGTAGTGATTAGACGATTGCTTATGTATTTATTTGGTTGATGCATAGATTTTAGCTGTCCTTGCTGTTTTCTCTGCTAATTTGGTGCTTTATGCATAAGAATTTCGGATGTTTCGAGGACCAAACTTGATTTACCGATATAATTTGTGAACCTAACTTGTTATGCACGTCATTTAATGAGACTAGTTGAACCCCTTGAATTTTCATTAATTTCGGTTTTTTTCCTTTGCACTAACATTGCTGTGATTACTGGTATTAATTTGATTGTAATTACAACTTAATGAAATCTACCTGCAGCCGTGGATCTCAAGAGCTTACGATCCATGCACCGAGAGGTATTCGAAAGTATACTTTAATCGCCCCGAAGTTCAGAAGGCGCTTCATGCAAATGTAACCGGTATTCCTTATCAATGGGAAACTTGCAGGTGGGTGATTGATGATGATTTCTTTTAGAGATTTGGTATACATTATTTATGATAATCTTCGTTTTACAGCGATGTTGTATTTAATAACTGGACGGATTCTCCTCTCTCTATGCTTCCTATATACCAAGAACTAATTGCCGGTGGTATTCGGATATGGGTATTCAGGTAAGTTGCCCTCTTTCTTTTTCCTTGTCTTGACATTGGATTTTGTTTCACCCGGAGTCTGAGTAAGGTAAGTTAACCTAAGTGCGATGAGGTTCGATTGAACTCTGTTTCTGCAGTGGAGACACTGATTCAGTTGTTCCAGTGACTGCAACTCGATACTCCATCGGTGCACTGAAACTACCAACCCTTAACAAGTGGCATCCTTGGTATGACAATGGCAAGGTGAGTTCTGATAAACCCACATATTTTTTCAAACTTTGATCCCTTTGCACAGCTTAAATGATGTTTGATCTTTGGATTAGTGGATGCTATTACATACTGCCATTGCATATTTTTCTCGAAAATAGGGTTAAAATCTATTCCTCCAACTCTTTATTTTTCTTAAAATACAAGTCTAATATATTCTCGGACATGGATATATTAAGATATGGCGTTACAGAGTTGTTTATTTTTGTAAATGAAGGTTGGTGGGTGGAGCCAAGAATACGAAGGGCTGACATTGGTGACGGTAACCAGAGCAGGTCATGAGGTTCCACTCCATCGTCCTCGTCAAGCTTTCATTCTTTTCCGATCATTCTTGGAGGACAAGCCAATGCCAACTAACTCGTATTCATATTTATTTTCCGCAGTTGATAAGTGAAAAAGATAAGAACTCTTCATAAATCGGGTTAGGAAAATAAAAAATTAAGTTGCCCGATTAAATTCTATTGAGTCAAATCTAAATATTGCTACTTGCTTCTATTTTTTTTTCTTCATGTTAGGGTAACAAGATAATCTAAAACCTTTTAATTTTCTTGAAACTTCATGAGTTCATGTTCATGATCTGCAAGAATAAAGCATAAAATACAGTAATGGGATGAAACAAATATGAATTACATAAAATAGATTGTCTTTACTATGAAAATGCAACAAAATAATTTTTTTAAATGGGAGTGATTTTTATTTTTGGTCATAGAAATGAGAGTAATTTGTGTACTATGAAAATCACATTTCACAATACAATATATAATAAACTGGTGAGCCAGAGTTTGCATATAACCCCTGTAGTTGTAGAGGATGATGGTTGAGTTTCTAACTGATCGATCAAACAGTGTCGATGCCGTTTGTATGCGGTTCTTCCGATTTCTTTACAGCAGCAGCCAATCTCTCCTCCAATGCTCTGGCCCCCTTTTCTCTGCAAATACAGGAGATATAGAGCCATTGAACTTTCCAATGAGTATGGCAGAATTAACATAAATGCATACCTTCTTCTTGATGCCTCGATGGGGTCAGATCCGAGTAACGGTGAACCCTCCAAGGTATAATCCTGAACATCTATGGGAGGTTCAGGTGTTCCACATAGCATTTGGTGGAACTTCAATGCAATGGGATCAACAATCGGCCTGCACCGAATCATACGGAAACATTTGTGATGTATCATTTCACAAGCTAAAAAGGAAAGCCAAATACTACCTGAGAAATTGAGGGAAGAATGTGGAGAATGCAAAATCTTCATCTGGATCACCCAGATGCTTTGCTTCTGGTTTTCTCTGCAGGTACTTGAGGTAAATCCAGCCCGTGTACGTTCCAAATATCAACGTCGGAAGATATGTAGCTGGCTCTGGGGTGTAGAAACTCATGGCAATGGAAAACAACAGCATAAGTGATGGCAGCCACTGCATTAGCATAACATAGCATATCAGGGCGAGTTCCAAGATAGAAAAGATAAAATTTATGTCAAACTGGTACAACATTTTACCTTTGCTTTTATTTTGAGAGGAGACAGCTCTTGGTCGGGTACAATTTGCTTGATCCCAACCAAGAACCCCGCCAGAACCCCATGGAAGCCAGAAAGTGGCATGTAACTAGTACAAAAGACCGAAAGCGAATCAGCAAACTAAGGTGGAAAAGGAAGGAGAAGTAACCAAAAGTAAATGCTTGTTAAACACAGGGAGATCATAGGACTCACAGGTAATTTTCCTGCCTTGTTATGTAGTAGAAGGCAATAGCAGTAATAAAAACGCAGAAAGAAGTTAAAAAGTTAATTACAAAGATGAACTTCAAGAACTCCTTAGAACCCCATATGGGCTCAAGCAACTTCCCCAGGAAAAGAAGACCAAGAGTGCTGACAACCACCTGAAGAAATCTGTAACAATCAGTACAATTTATACGGTAAAGAAAATTAAAAGTGAAGGGAAATCAGGCAAAACAACGGGTAAAATAAAACATGTTCATACCCCAAGAACTGATTGTTCAATGTAACCAGCAGTAATGAGGTTCCAACCAAAAGGAATCGTCCTGAAAAGTAGGTTTCGGGTCGAACAAAAGAATTATAAGCGCTATAGAAATAAACGAGTAATCCAATGTATTTCTTTCTTGCACCTCAAGGAAATGAGTATCCTGACATATCTGAATCCGATACCAAACCACAGATCAAGACATAAAGCTGTGCACGGTTATTTATACAACCAGATCCACGAGCCCAAAAATGCAAAATCCATTCTTTTGACAGGGCAGGATCTCAAATTGATTTTCCTAATTCATCCAACCCATTGTTACGGCTTTAATCACAGGGGTGAGTATTCTACCAATTTGAACCGAGTCAAAAGTTTGAGTTAGTCGAGTTTACGAGTCATGTTTTTTGAGTTGAATTTATGAAATTTGAGTCAAGTCGAGTCGAGATGTTCGAGTTTCTGTTCAAGTTTAATTGTAAGTATTTATAATGTTATGATAGTGATTGGTTCAAATTTAAATGACTTTCTATAACCATATATGATATACATATATACTTCATATTTTATATATATATATGGATAGGATCCATTTATATTGTGCAAGAGTTTTTAAGTTTTACACGTTTTTTGGAGTGTTGGATAGATGAAATGGATGATTGATATTAATAGTAGAATATGTGAAGATTATCACTTGAAAAAAGGTAAGAGTTATTCTATGTCATCCATTTCACCCATCCAACGTTCCAAAAAAATATGTAAAACAACGAGTTTTACATTGTGTTCAAGTGGATTATGTATATATATAGGTTAAGATCCGCTTACACTATGTAAAACTCAACTAGTTTTACACTAATTCATGACCATTAGATGAGTGAAATGGATGGATGAGATTAACTCCTTATTATTTTTCCCAAGTGATAATCTTCACATATCCAACTTCTAATCTCATCCATCCATTTCACTCATCCAATGGTCATGGATTAGTGTAAAACTAATTGAGTTTTACATAGTGTAACTGGATCCTATCCCTATATATATATATATGATCGAGTTACACAGTGTAAGAGTTTTTAACTTTTACACATTTTTGGATTGTTGAATGAGTGAAATGGAAGACTAAGATTAACATCAAGTTATATGAAGATTACCACTTGGAAAAAAAGTAAGGAGTTAATCTCAACCTTCCATTTCACCCATCCAGCGATCTAAAAATCGTGTAAAACTATGAGTTATATATATATATATATATATATAGGGATAGGATCCGGTTACACAGTGTAAATTTTTTTAAGTTATACACGTTTTTGGATCGTTGGACGGGTGAAACGGATGTTTGACAGTAGAATATGTGAATATTAGCACTTGGAAAAAAATAAGGAGTTAATCTCAGTCATCCATTTCCCACATCAAACGATCTAAAAACGTGTAAAACTTAAAAAAATTTACATTGTGTAAGTAGATCCCAACCCTTATATATATCAAGTAAAGTTGAGAGACTCGACTCGAGCTTAAAAATTGATATACTAATTACAAAATTTTTTCGAGTTATACGAATTCTCATTTATAACTTAAATTTTATTTTAAAATTTTTTAGCCGAATTTTGCTATCCCCTAATCGCATAACCAATACCGGGAGGGCATTGATTTCTAAACCGAGTCATCCACAACAAGTTTCAAAATCCAGACCTAAAATCTAAACAAAACCTTGACAACCACTCCCTTTAGGCAAATATAAAACATAACAATTCAACTGATCAAACTGCAAGCATCCGTGTGAAGAAAGATGAACAATTGAAAGCAGGAAAATGGGAGAAAGAACCTGGCGGGAATGAGAGCTAAGTAAGTAACAGAAGAAGGAAGAAGCTGAACCACAAGGTGACCACCCACGAGTATTGCTGCTAGTCCTTTGCATAGCTTCGTAAACCCACTGAACATTCCACTTACCTGTAAACTCAAATTCCACAAAATTACGTATAAATCAATAAAATAAATAAACTTTGGCATGTATCTGAAGATCACATTACCGGGGAGCCCATGGTGGAGAGAGTGAATTGTAGCCGTGGAATTATTTTCCCGGCAAACGACGAAGTCATCGAGTATATGATTTTTCCGACCTTTACAGAGTTTTGGATGTCAGAGATGTATGAACCTTGAACTATATATATATATATTAATTAAGAGGAGGAATAATGTAGTATATATATATATTAATTAAGAGGAGGAATAATGTAGAATAAGACTACATATAACTTTGTCTGAATTCCTATACATCTACGTTTTCTTTCTAGTGTTTTTTAATGGAAACGAGACAATTACTTATATTAAAAGTGTAATAATAAATAATAAATTTATTTTGCTTTCTATTTATTATTTTGTATTAGGTTACTTCTCGCACACTACGATAAAATAAATCCCGCGACTCGAGCCAACATCATGGGTTGAATAATGATACGTGAACATTTAGACCTAACAAGGAATTCACGTTTAAATTAGTTTGGTTTATCTTGAATTATGTTTCTTTTGTTGCCTTTTCGGTTCTTCCGAGCTTTATTATGGCTAATCTGGATCGACCTGCATCACACACGTGATTTTCATGAGTGAGTTTTCTAACGAAGATTTTCTACAAACATAATGCCTCAAACTCGAGAGTTGTTTAAGCAATACTTAGCTGTTTACTACTTGAATCAATCTCATTAGTTATCTTGAATTATTAATCGAAAACAATATATTATTTCATTTCATTTATCAAAATATACAACCAAATATAAAAGGTACATTTCTATTATTTCAAATAATAAATAAATAATAAAACCATCCGAACCTTCAATATAGACATTAACAAACACTTTTAATATTTTTTTTCACAATCTAATTCAGTTCATGAACGCCTCTTAACATTAGCACTTCATATCCATATAAATTAGTATTTTTCACTTGAAATGTACCACCTAATAATTCTATATATGAAATATAAAAATCTTCATGTGTATGCTTGATATAATTATATTGATATATATATATATATATATAATTCTTTGATTGTTAAAATATCAATCTTATAAAAAATATAAAGTGTATAAAATTAACATAATTTAAAATTAAGGTATAATGACAAATTTAGTCTTCAATGTTCACTTCTTTTGTCAATTTGACTCTTATTTGGTCATAAAATTTTTAAAAATAGTCAAATTACTTTTCTTCAACGAAAACATTAACTAAAACATTTAAACTTAACAATTTTGATATGGCAATTTGTGTAGCAATTCACGAGTACTTCTTGCTAACATAATACTAATTGTTTGATATATCATGCCAATAAAATATTTAAGAAAACTAGCATGAAATACACACAACTGTCTTGCAGCCTCCCAAGTTAGACCCTTAAAACCTAGACATTTTAATCAATATTTCCATTTGAAAAACTGTATTTCAATTCCTTTTAAAAATTGAAGACTAAAGTTAACTAAAAATGAATAAGGATCAAAATGACAAAGTTTAAAACATGAAGGACAAAATTCAATATTAGCTCAATTAGGATTAATGTAAACAGAAGCTACCTCAGTATATGAATACTTGTTGGATCTTAAATTGGTTAAATTCTAATAATTTGAACAGTGTTGAAATTTAAGTTTGCTTGCTTTGTAAACTGTAAACCAAGATTCAATTCTTAATTATTAGACGTAAACTCATTCCCCAGCCCCCTCCCCCCCAGTATTTATTTTGGCAATTAATATTAAATTGGTTAAATTCTAATAATTTGAACAGTGTTGAAATTAATTACTGTCGACTTAAATATTTTTTTATCAATTAACATCACACTTTGTTTACAAGAAATGTTGAATTAATATCTGGTCGCATTTCAAGACCCACTTGCCCCATTGCCAAGAATTAAGGCAACAATGATTTCATGAAACGTGTTTTCTTTCCCTAATACCTTAGCAGATCAGAAATGACAATAAACATAATTAAGCATGTTGCATGTGGCAGAGATTAATACCGAGGAAATGTGGGTTGTTAATCCCTGATTATGAAATATTAATGCCACACACTAGAATTGACACACCAAGGGAGTACAAAAAAAAAGAATTTAAAAATAAATTACTGGTCGAGGAAAATATGAATGGTTAAACACATATATTTTTAATTGAAAAAGAAAAAAAGAAATCTTTTATTATATACTTTATATATAGATATTTTAAAGAAAATGGATCTTGTTACATCCTTTATAACCGAGAATTAAGCCATAGTTCAATCTCGAACAACGGATGAAATAAAAGAAGGCCTCTAAATATTATTAACCATAAGTCAAATACATGATTTGAAATTTGAATAGAATTCGAAACCAAGCCAATAAGTACAAAAATTCACACCATAGCACATCCGACCTAAAAACTAAACTAGCAATTCTCCTACATGACACAAACCGCATATAAACTAGAAACCGCTAGCCATGAGACGTTTATAGCAGAAGCAAATGACCAGTTTTCAATACAACAGTGCAGACCAAAAAATCACGCGACGGATATCGAATATGAATCACAAAATGAACATGTATTTTGTCAAAAAAAACCTCATGGGAAGAAGATCGAAACGACCAAAGAAAAGAAGCAAATACAAGTTGATTTCAAAAGAACACACAATAAATCATCCAGGTAACAGTAACTTCAAATAAACCGAGAAGCATCCCCGACGATCATCATCTACCGCTATAATACAAACTAGCAATCTGTTGAAACAAACTATCAATTCTGTCAAAATAACAAGCGTATACTCTTCTAGGATCCGAGCCATAAGCTTAAGGAGCCCCAACCAACCATTACCATCGGTGCTCCATTATTTATTTTAGGCTTAATGGTCACTTTTACCCTTGTAGTAGTCTCAATTTATCAATTTCACCCATTTGATATTTTCGCATCAATTTAGCTCATGAAGTAGTCGAATTGCATCACCGTTTGCCCATTAACTGACGGAAGCCAACTTTGACTGTTAAGTACTGACGTGGAAGTCAACGGTGCTGACATGGCAGTCCACATGTGACGATGTGGCAGTCCATGTGTGAATATGACGTGGAAGAGGGGCAAAATTGATTTTTTGACCTAATTTGAGGGCAAAATTGTTTTTTAGGTAAAAAAATAAAAAATTAAGAAAATATTAAAAATACTAAAATGATGTAAAAATTAATAAAATATTTAAAAAGATTTTATTAATACATGGCTAAAAAATAACAAAAAATCTAAAAATAAGTAAATATTATAAAATTAAAATATTAAATTATAAATCATTTAAAAATTAAAACTTAAATTAAAACTTGAAAATAAACTCTACCTAATCTTAATTTTTAAATTTCAAACCCTAAAAATCTCAAACTCTAAATTGAAAACCTTAAATCCTAAACCCTAATTGAAAATTTTATCAATATAAAGTGATTATGAATCATAAAAGTATGTGTATAAATTTAATTAAGTAAGAGGTTTAAATTTTAGGGTTTACGATTTGTGATTTAGAAATTAGATATAGAGTATATAATTTAATTTTTTAGTATTGAGAGATAGGGGCACCAAAAAGGTAAAAGATTTTTGTTCGGTTGAGAGAATAACATTAACCCTATTTTAGGATTCTTTCTTCCTTACATTCTTTGAAGAGAAAGAAAACCAAGATCGTCCAAATTTTTTTATGAAGGTTTTTATATATTTTTTAATACTTTATAAATTTTTCAAATTTTAATTATTGAATAATTTATAATTTATTAGATTATGATATTTTAATTTTATAATTTTTACTTATTTTTAGATATTTTTAATTATTTTATTTTATTTTTAGTCATATATTAATAAAATATTTTTAAAATTTTATATTATTTTAATATTTTACTCGTATTTTTTTGCCTAAAAATCAATTTTGCCCTTGTACTCAACCAGAACATTAATTTTGCTCTCGAACTCGCTTGAAAAATCAATTTCCCTCTCTGCCACATCATCTTCACACATGGACTGCCACATCAGCATCGTAAACTTGCACGTCAGCACTGTAATGGTCAACGTTGGCTTCCGTCGGTCAGGGGCAAACGGAAATGCAATTCGACTACTTTAGGGGCTAAATTGATACGAAAATACCATTTGGGCGAAATTGATAAATTAAAATTACTAGAGGAGCAAAAATGACCCTTAAGCCTTTATTTTATAACACTTTGCTGGTTTAATTCCACTTTTATTGTGATATTTACCTTAAAAAGTATTTGTACCAACTTTTTTTTACTGACATTGTATCAACAATAAACCTTAAGTTGGATTAGTTGTTAAATTAATTGTATAATTCAATTATTGTAATAATTCATTCTAATTATAATTAATTTTTATTAAAATAAACTTTGTTGATGTCAAAATGAGGAGGCATTGAACAAAAAAGGTGAAAAGATAAAATACAACAGTTATTCGTACTTTCAGACGATTCACCCATATAGCTTTGGGGCGAAGAGCCGTTGTTAACTGTTTGGCGGTGAAAGTCATAACATGAGAAGAATCAATAGAGAAGAAAGATACTACTCTCATGATCTGATCTGCCTTCTCTATTCACTTGCCCATTTATTTATAATTTATGGGACTATTGGTTATTAGATGGTGTCAGACTTAGTGATGACTTATGAATGAGTTGTCAGAGATAAGTCCAACTTTCGAGCATTAGGCCTTGTATGTTGGGCATGTGAATATCGTGTAGAGACGACCGATCATGTCTTATCCTCAAGCAACATGAGAGTTCCTAGACACCAGTCTCCGGAGGAGTCTTTAGAGAAATAACTATTGCGAACCATCTTCGGTGTTTACCATATATACAAGAGTCCAAAAGATATTTGTGAAATTTTATGGAGGTTAAAATTTTAGGGGTAACAAACGAAAGCTTTGCATAAATATGGCAATTGATTTTTTTTATTTCACAAATATGGCACAAGTAAAATTATTTACACAAATGTTATAGTTTGAACAGTAAAACTGAAGTCGGTCTGCACTCAATCCGACTTTACTGTTCATTCTAATTTTTTTACTACAAAATGATTAAGATAGGTGGCGGGAATGCACTTTACGTAGAAAACACTATTTAAAGTCGGATTGTAGGTGATCCGACTTCAATTTTTTAATAAAAAAATATTGTTTAAAGTCCGAATGTAATCAATCCGACTTCAATGTTAAACACTATTTGAAAATAAAATGACAGGTGCCACACTTAAGAATTTTTTTCAGCTGCAATATTACAACAATTCAGCGGGTAACAAAATTACACTCCATAATTTAGAATTTTTTTGAACAATTCCTATTTAGGGGGAAGGGAAGGGAAAATTTACTCATACTGAATCTATAACCCACAATCTAGGAGTAGGGGAGGTGTGTCAACTGACAACTTTTAAAAACTTGCTCTAAAAGTTGTTGACCTATAATATTTAGAACTTAAAATAATTTATTTTAGTAGCAACTATTATTCTAATTAAAGTTGTAATCTAAAGAAAATTATTTTATGACGTACGTTATCATGTCGTTCCACATAAACATATCGTCCAAAAATCTACAAGTCAGCCTCCGCCTTTTAAACAAACACAATATCCACTCGGCCCTCCCGCCCCCACGTATCGGAAAAATTAATATATGAGTCTGATTCCCTACGTTATTTGTAGTCTCATCTAATAATAATTTTTTATCTTATTTTTAAAGTGAATCTTCACCTCTTTCCTACATGTTATTAAAGAGTGATAATTATTTAAAAATTACGTTAAAATTGATAAATATCATTGGATTAACTATATATGATGTGTTAAGCCGAATATATCTAATAACTTCTCCACGTATCGGCTCAACCAAGATTGACAAATCTCACGTGGCCCAATAACAAAAGATTTCCCCCATCACTTAGCCAACTAAAACCCACTTCTAGATTGCCCTACATCCTACGATGACCTTTACTACACACCCCCTTTCTCTATGAACCTCCATATTCCCAACTTTCTTTTCTTCTCGATTACGTTGCAACACCCTCGATCCGATGTCACATCTGGGCTCCAAGCCCAATCTATTACTACAAAATTTTGATCTAGTTTAGTCCAATCCATAAATCATTTATTAAAACCTATTTGATTTCAAACCCAAAATACATAATGAATATTTAAAACATATAAAGTGGAGCTCCTTTAAAATTACATAGATAAAACATTTGACTCGATCATTTTAAAATTTCAAATACAAATTATAATATACAATGTATAATAGGTTTCTACGAATACATAGCTCAATGACCTAAGTATTGTACTCGGAAGAGACGAGGCGCTGGAATCCTTCCATGATGGTGCTCCTCCACGAACATGCCAAACCTACTAACCTGCGAACGAAAACAACGATTCCAAACGCTGAGCTAACAAAGCTCAGTGGATACACCGCCACTCGACCATGCTTCATGCAAATCATAAATAAAGCAATGCAGCATGAATGATATCAAGATAATATAAAGCAATGACGCTACCATAACCGCCTAAACACATGCTAAGAACAACCAACATCTCAACAATATAAACATATAGATAAACAAACCAAGAGTGATGCCCAATGTCACCGGAGACACTGGGAAAACCCACCCATGCTCGAAATCTCACATTGAGCGGTATACTCGAAATCTCGCATCGAGCGGGGCTCGAAATCTCGCATCGAGCAAATGTCATCACCGGGAATCTCGCATCGGATGACCTTCATTTCATAACCCGAAATCTCGCATCGGATGGCCTTCATGTGTTGCAACACTCACTCACTCGGTATCCAAATCCCATCAAACAAAGACTCATAACCAAACAAGCGCCGTACCCGGCACGCAACCATACTTAATCCACCACGGATCCATACAAGTGCCCTACCTGGCACACAACCACAATAGATCCACCATGGATCCATAGAATTTGCTAACATAAGCAGTTCACTTTCATTTCGATACTCAATTAGCCATTTAATCCATATAAGTAAGAATAAACATACATTCTTAGTTTTAACAATCATTTTATATCATAAGAGATCCATTAGAACATTAGCCACCAATTATAGAACCTGATAAGTGTTCAAAAGTACTATTTTTCTTACCCTTTTTACTCATATTATTGTTAGACTTAGGCTCATATTAGTTGCATAGTTAGCCATTCATGCATTAATTCATGTTTCCTTCAATCGTTGAGCTTGATTACATAACTTGGTGATTTTTTGTAGAAATAGATGCTGCTTTGGTGTGTTTTTGTGTGTGTATGTGCAGGATCACTTGCCAAAGCAATGTCGAGCTAGTTGCCAGGGCAATGCATGAAGGATATGCCGAGCTAGTTGCCAGGGCAGTGCATGAAGGAGACGCCGAGCCAGTTGCCATGGCATTTGTCGACAAAGACCAAAAGTAATATGGATGTCGAAATTCATGATTTTACAAGCCCAAGATGACATGGAGCAAGGTCCAAGCCCAAAGGAATTTGATTGCCATGCAGAGATTAAAGAAGAATTAAATTCCAAGAGGATAAGAGAAGTTCTAATAGGAATAAAATTATAATAAAGAATTATATTCTTTAAAGATAATTTAATTCCAACTCAAACTCCTCCTCAAAGAAGGACTTTGGCCTAGCCCTATAAATATCAAGGAGATTTCGACAATTCAAGGAGGGGAGAGCAAGAGGGAATTTCGACAACTCCAAGAGAGGAAGCAATGGGAATTTTCGGCAAGCATCTAGGGCAAGGAGGATTTTGACAAGCCTCTTCCTTCATCTTTGTTCGATTGGGTTCATGCTAGGGATTAATTATCTTGTGTTTCTTTGGAACCTAGCCATGAACTAAATTTACTTGGCTATGGTTATTGTGTTTTGAGATTGTGAGAAACTATTGGTTTTGTTTAGGTAATAAGAGTTTGCACTTTTCTATTTCAAGGTTTATTCATTCTTGATTCTTATTATTGTTTCATGAGTGAATTGGGAGAGGATCTCGTGATTTCATCCATTTATCTAATATCGGGAGAGTTAGATTCAAGAAACGAATGAATATGATCTTTATTCAATCCAATGATGGTGAAGATTAATCCGGCTTAGGAATAAGTTAAGGATTTCAACGGCTAAGAGGAGCGCAAGATTGGTTGTTGTTCACCCTTGATTCACGCAGGATGTATTATCAAGGCATGCACAAATAGCTAGAGTTTCGACTTAGGGATAAGAAGAAACCATTGAAGAACGCTCCGCCGAACCTTGAAGTTGCTGCCCGATCGCCCAAGTAGTTGCCCAACTAGTCGCCCAAGCAACCATCAATTAGTTGCTACGGCAACCCGTCGTGCAAGTTGCCACGGCAACCGAGTTGCCCGTGCACTCTTTTACCAAGACAATCCAATCGGCTATCACACCTCAACTCACGATAACCTAGCCTATCTCTCTCAATTGAATTCATCTTTTCTTTTACTTAATTGCTTTCTAGATTAGTTATTAGTTAAAACTTCTATAATCCTTTACTTGTGTTTTTACTTTTTACGATTGCAAGAGACTAGATTCTTGAAGTGGCACCAATCCTCGTGGAGGCGATATCTTTTATACTATAACTTGCGGCGTGTATACTTGCACATTTGCGTAGCACTTATTACGCGCAACAAGTTTTTGGCGCGCCGTTGCGGGATTGGCAATAACGACTTTGTTTTTACTTTCTTGCACTTTCTTTTTATTTTTCTTGTTTAAAATTCAAGGGCTAACAAACTTTGGTTTTGCATTGGTATATGACTGTGGCGAGACCGACTTCACCAGAATATCCCTTTGATCCGTAAATCGAGCGAACCTTACAAAGACTTAGGCGAAGGATAAGAGAAGCAATGGCAAATCAAGGCGGCAATATTAATCAAGATGTTCGGCGGGAGGAGGAGTGATTCTTGCGAAAGCAGAACTATTCGAGACTATCTTGAAGAAGATCTTGATGGACTTAACCCGGGAGTTGTCGCACCGAAATTGAAGCCGACCACTTTGAGTTGAAACCGGTAATGTTTAATATGATCAACACAATAGGTCAATTTGGCGGCTCAAAGAATCGAAGATGCACGACAACATCTGAAATCTTTCCTCGAGATTTGCAACTCGTTCAAGATACACGAGAGTCACCCCGATGTCTTACGATTAAGATTATTCCCTATATTGAGGATAGGGCAAAAGCATGGCTAAATAGCATTCTGCCGGATCCATAGCATCTTGGACTGATCTTTGTCGTGATTTCCTTGCTAGATTTAATCCTACAAATTTAAGCGATAAGCTTCCGAACGACATTACTTCTTTTCGGCAGCGGATGATGAATCCATGTACGAGGCTTGGGAGCGGTATAGAGAACTTTTACACAAATGACCTTTACGGATTTCGGTGTGGACTCAAGTAACAATGTTTTACAATGCCGTGAATACACCAACAAGGATGATGCTAGACGCCTCGGCAAACGGCATACTCCTAGATAAGTCACCGGAAGAAGCAATGCAAATTTTAAACAGGCTGGCCAAGAATGATTATCAATTCCCATCTACTAGAAGAGGAGGAGTTAGGCGTAAGCCACAATACATGAACTAGGATCATCGATTCAATTTCGGCACAATTGGCGCTTTAACCAAGATGGTCCGAACATGCAAAAACCAAACAACACACATGAAGTCAAGGTAATGGATTCTTTTTGTGAGTTATGTGGCGATAACCATAATTCTTCCGAATGTATGCGAGAATCGGAATCTAGCTTCTATGTGGGGAATTACAATCGGGCAACAACATGATGTCAAATACATACAATCCCAGCTTGGAAGAAGCACCCAAATTTTTCATGGAGTAATCCCAACAATGCTCTAAACCGAACAATCAGAATGCACAAGCATCGAGATTCCAACAAAAATATGCCACGACAATGGATGCCGCGGCAACAACCGACAACATCTAGTTCTTTGGAAAATTCTCTAAATGCTTTTATGATGAAAAACTGAATCTTATATGGTGAGAATAGTAATTTCATAAAAAAAACTGATGCTTTTATTAACAGGACCGAGATGAGATTGCAAAACCAAGCGCAATCAAATCATTGGAAAATCAAGTCGGACAATTTGCTCAAAATCGAACACTAGACCACAAGGAGGTTTACCTAGCGATCTTGAAGTCGCAAGAGGGCGCCATGAGCAATGTAAGGCAATCACCACCGAAGTGGCCAACAACTTAGAGAGGTTCAAACCCGCTCGTCAAACAAAACTCCACAAAAAGATCAAGGCGAACCTAGCGGCAAAGTCTCGGATCTTTGAACCAGGAATTGCTGCGGCAACCGGCAATAAGCATGCCTCGGCAACCGATGACGCCTCGGCAACTTGCGATAAGCACGCCTCGGCAACCCCCGGTTGGTAACGATCGGCAACTCGGATATCCCTGTAATGCCGTCAATCGGGTTTCAAACCAATGAAAAGATCGAAGATATCCGACTTCCACCACCATTCCCACAAAGGTTGAGGCGACAAAAGCAAGAATACCAATTCAAGAAGTTTCTTGATATCCTAAAGCAAGTCCACATCAACTTGCCATTGGTAAAAGCAATTGAACAAATGCCAAACTATGCCAAGTTTCTTAAAGACATTGTGTCCAAGAGAACAAGGCTAGGAGAGTTTGAAACAATTGCCGCAACAGAGGGATGCATGGCAATCTTGCACAATCGCATGCCGCCCAAGTTGAAGGATCCCGAAAGTTTCACAATACCTGTTCTATTGGAAATCACTATGTCGGGAAAGCACTATGCGACCTAGGGGCTAGCATAAACTTGATGCCTAAATCGGTTTTCGAAACTAGGAATCGGGAAGGCAAGACCTACAAAATGATTTATGCTCTGACTAGTAAGCCAGATCCTATGTGCATCGAGAGGAAAAATCGAGGACATCTTGGTAAAAGTTGATAAATTCATTTTTCCGCTGACTTTATTATTTTGGATTGTGAAGCGAGATGAGCATGCACCTATCATTCTCGGGAGACCATTCCCTAGCATGGGAGAACTTTGATTGATGTTGAAAAGGAGAACTCACAATGAGGTGTGAATGACCAGCAGGTAAAACTAAATGTATTCCAAACACTAAGGCATGCAGATGATCCGGAAGAATGCCAACTACTTCATGCCACGGCAGAGTTTAACCGATGAAGAATTTAGTTGCCAAAGCAACTACATTGCCGATCAATCAAGAGGAACCTGAGGAGTATGAAGAGCGGTCGATGAGGAACAACCAGAAGAGGCAAATTGGCTAGTCAATCGACCCGGTACATACTTTGAACCTTTGGACTACTCGGGTAAGGAAGGTAAGATCGAAAAACCCTCATCGAAAATCCACCAATTCTTGAGTTGAAACAATTGCGAGCAAATGAAATATGTATACTTAGGGATCGATAATACATTACTGTAATTATTTCCTCTAAGTTACAGACTGAGCGAGGAAAAGAAGCTGATCAACATGTTGAAGCTACATAAAAAGGCAATAGGGTGGACAATTGCCGACTTGAAGGGAATTAGCTCGGCGGTGTGCATGCACAAGATCTTGTTGGAAGATGATCACAAACCTTCAATTGAGGCCCGGAGGAGACTGAATCATGCCATGAAAGGGGTTGTAATGAAAGAAATCATCAAGTGGCTTGACGCGGCATTATATACCCTATCTCCGATAAATGCGTGGGTAAGTCCGGTACAATGTGTGCGAAAAAGGGAGGTATAACAGTGGTAAGCAATGAAAATAATGAACTTATCCCAACCAGATGTGACCGGTTGAAGGGTTTGTATGGACTATCGAAAGCTAAACAAAGCCACTAGGAAAGATCACTTCCCATTACCCTTTATTGATCAAATGCTTGACCGTCTTGCGGGTAAACCCTTTTCTTTGTTTTCTTGATGGTTATTCAGGTTACAATCAGATTGCCATAGCACCGGAAGATCAAGAAAAGACAACCTTCACATGCCCTACGGTACTTATGCCTTCCGAAGGATGCCGTTCGGATTATGTAACGCCCGGCAACCTTCCAAAGATGCATGATGGCGCTCTTTTCGGACATGGTCGAAGACTTCCTTGAGATCTTCATGGATGATTTTTCGTTTTTTGTAATGACCGACGGCTGTCTCGGCAATTTAGAGAGGGTGTTGGCAAGATGCGAAGAAGCGGATTTAGTCCTCAATTGGGAGAAATGCCACTTTATGGTAGATGAAGGAATAGTGCTCGGCCATAAGATTTCATCCAAGGGAATTGAAGTAGACAAAGCCAAGGTGGGCGTGATCGAGAGATTACCCCACCAAATTCGGTTAAAGGAATTTGAAGTTTTCTCGGACATGCGAGGTTTTTACAGGAGGTTCATTCATAACTTTTCTAAAATCACTAAACCTTTGTGTAATCTGCTTGAACAAGATAAAGTCTTTGATTTTGATGATTCTTGCACTCAAGCATTTGAAACCCTAAAGAAAAAGCTTGCCTCGGCACCCATTCTTGTTCCACAGTTTGACGCTACCTTTTGAGCTCATGTGTGATGCAAGTGATTTCGCGGTAGGAGCGTCCTAGGCCAACGCACGCAGTAAGACCTTCCATGTGATATACTACGCTAGTAAAACTCTTAACGATGCTCAAGTGAATTACACAACAACGGAGAAAGAGTTACTAGCTGTAGTTTTCGCATTTGACAAGTTCGATCCTATTTAATTGGTACAAAGGTAATTGTTCATACGGACCATTCGGCAATCAAATACTTATTTGCTAAAAAGGATGCTAAACCTCGTTTGATTCGTTGGATATTACTTTTACAAGAATTTGATATTGAAATTAAGGGCAGGAAAGGAACAGAAAATCAAGTGGCGATCACTTATCACGTTTGGAACGCAATAGGAAGAGGACGCGGATCTAGAGATATGCGATGCATTCCCGGATGAACAAATTCTAATCGCCTCGGCAACCCTTGACGCCTCGACAGCCCATGGCGCCTCGGCAACCATGGAAGCACACGCCTCGGCAACTCGACGCCGCAGCAGTCTTTGACGCACACGCCTTGGCAATTTTGGGAGCGACACTACGGCAAAGACATGCCTCGGCAATACCGCACGCAGATTTAGTTAACTTCCTTGTTTGTGGTATTTTTCCGTATGGCATTACTCACCAAGGGAAGAAGCGGTTCCGCCATGATGCTAAGCATTACTTTTTGGGACGAGCCTCTTTTGTTTAAACAATGTGCAGATCGGGTTATACGCCGATGTGTCCCAAGAAGAAGAGCAACAGAATGTACTCGACAATGCCATTCTTCACCCTATGGAGGACATTTTGGAGGAACTCGTATCATGGCCAAAGTCTTGCAATCCGGTTTGTATTGGCCAACATTGTACAAAGATGCCCAAGACTTTTACAAGCAATGTGATCGTTGCGGAGGACGGGCAATATCTCTAGGCGACATGAGATGCCACTCGAACATCATCGAGGTAGAACTGTTCGATGTATGGGGATCGATTTTATGGGACCTTTCCCATCTTCATTCGGCAACCTCTACATCTTACTCGCCGTCGACTATGTGTCTAAATGGGTAGAGGCGCTGCAGTTCCCAACGACGATTCCAAGACCGTGCAACGATTCTGCGAGAAAAACATATTTTACGGTTTGGGATGCCGAGAGTAATTATCAGCGACGGGGGCAAGCATTTTGACAACAGACTAATTGCCAAGATGTTGCAACACTTCGGCATATCACACAAGATCGCCACGGCATATCACCCACAAACCAACGGGCAAGCGAAATTTTCAACCGGGAGTTGAAGGGAATACTCGAGAAAGTTGTAAATCCCTCAAGGAAGGATTGGTCATTAAGACTAGATGACGACTTTGGGCATATCGCACCGCATTCAAAACACCATTAGGTATGTCCCCTTCCGGCTTGTCTATGGTAAAACATGTCATCTACCGGTGGAAATCGAGCACAAGGCGTCTTTGGGCAATCAAGACCGTGAATATGGATTGGGAAAGTGCGGACAAAAGCGCTTGATGGATCTCAATGAGATAGAAAAATTTCGTGCACTGCACTCGCCTATAACAATGCACGAATCTACAAGGAGAAAACAAAGCGATGGCACGACAAGAAACTATTGCCACGGCAATTCACGCCAGGCAACTAGTTCTCCTATTCAATTCTCGGCTAAAACTTTTCCGGGAAAGCTGAAATCAAGATGGTCGGGACCATTCAAGTCGTCAAACCATTCTCTCATGGTGCCGTAATAATCAAGTCCATCTCTGACAATCATGAATTCAAAGTTAATGGACAAAGATTGAAGCACTACAATGGTGCCCATGTGGAACGTAACAAAGAAGTGGTCAACTTAGGAGATGCATGAGCATGCTCTCCTTCAGATATTTCCTTTTTCTTTTTCTTTTTATTTTCATTTTTATTTTTAGGAGATATTTTATTTTTTCTTCATTATCTTTAGTTTTCAGGTTTTCTTTGTTTTCTTTTTCACAACAAGACTCACAACTACTATGCTAAGGAAATTTACTGCCAAGATCCTTGCCACGGCAACCAATGAAGAAGATGCGCGGCAACCTACATCGATGCTGCACAAGCTGATGCCACAGCAACTAACCATGAAGATGCCACGGCAACCAAAGCTCAAGACGTCCCGGCAACAAGAAAACAACCATCGCGTTCAAGCAAGAAAATCAAGACGCCAACTAGAAGGAAACTAATCATCTACGATGACGAACTCTCGGAGTAAGTCCTCGTATGCATTTTATTTTTATTTTTCGTTATTTTTATGCATGCATTGAGGACATTGCCTCACTCGAGTTTGGGAGGGATTGTTATTAGTAATTACCATGTTTAGTTACATTAATCTTAAGCATTACATTTAGGATACATAAATTGCTTGCCATGCCTTTAATTGGAACAAGAATTGCTTAGATTTGATGAATATTCGATGATGACTTTGCCAATGCACTTAATTGATAGAATTTTTATTCTAGGATAACCATGGAAAAACTTAGAATTTTACTATGATGCTAAATTTGATGAAACACTGTTGTGGTTTGATTGATTTAAGGAATTCTAGTAAACTTAGGTCGATAATTAATAAATTGGGGGATTAGAATAAAAATTGGATGAATGCTAGAGGTGCCCGAAATTGGCTCTAGCATATGCTAAAAAAAGTTGATCACTAGAGGTGCCCGAAACTGGCTCTAGGAGGCGTTAAAAAAATTTTAACTAGAGGTGCCCGAAACCGGCTCTAGTCGATTAAATTAACTTAAGAAAACTAAAAATAAAACACTAGAGGTGCCCGAAATTGGCTCTAGTTAAAACATGTTAAAAAGAACCCAATGAAGTAATTTGAAAACCTATTGTTTGCATAGAATCCGAAAAATCAACTTGCACACAACTCCGCACACACTCACAAGCATTATAGTTTGATTCCGAGTAATTCCTCAGTTTTCTGAAAAATAAAAAGCCAATCATACTTTGTGCCTTGGTTGAGAATTGAAATCAAGTTGAGCTAAGCTTGTGAAAATTTGAAGTCTTGGCAGGTAATTATGAGTTTGCATTGCTTGAGGACAAGCAATAGTTCGAGTTTGGGGGTGTGATAAGTGTTCAAAAGTACTATTTTTCTTACCCTTTTTACTCATATTATTGTTAGACTTAGGCTCATATTAGTTGCATAGTTAGCCATTCATGCATTAATTCATGTTTCCTTCAATCGTTGAGCTTGATTACATAACTTGGTGATTTTTTGTAGAAATAGATGCTGCTTTGGTGTGTTTTTGTGTGTGTATGTGCAGGATCACTTGCCAAAGCAATGTCGAGCTAGTTGTCAGGGCAATGCATGAAGGATATGTCGAGCTAGTTGCCAGGGCAGTGCATGAAGGAGACGCCGAGCCAGTTGCCATGGCATTTGTCGACAAAGACCAAAAGCAATATGGATGTCGAAATTCATGATTTTACAAGCCCAAGATGACATGGAGCAAGGTCCAAGCCCAAAGGAATTTGATTGCCATGCAGAGATTAAAGAATAATTAAATTCCAAGAGGATAGGAGAAGTTCTAATAGGAATAAAATTATAATAAAGAATTATATTCTTTAAAGATAATTTAATTCCAACTCAAACTCCTCCTCAAAGAAGGACTTTGGCCTAGCCCTATAAATATCAAGGAGATTTCGACAATTCAAGGAGGGGAGAGCAAGAGGGAATTTCGACAACTCCAAGAGAGGAAGCAAGGGGAATTTTCGGCAAGCATCTAGGGCAAGGAGGATTTCGACAAGCCTCTTCCTTCATCTTTGTTCGATTGGGTTCATGCTAGGGATTAATTATCTTGTGTTTCTTTGGAACCTAGCCATGAACTAAATTTACTTGGCTATGGTTATTGTGTTTTGAGATTGTGAGAAACTATTGGTTTTTGTTTAGGTAATAAGAGTTTGCACTTTTCTATTTCAAGGTTTATTCATTCTTGATTCTTATTATTGTTTGCGAGTGAATTGGGAGAGGATCTCGTGATTTCATCCATTTATCTAATATCGGGAGAGTTAGATTCAAGAAACGAATGAATATGATCTTTATTCAATTCAATGATGGTGAAGATTAATCCGGCTTAGGAATAAGTTAAGGATTTCAACGGCTAAGAGGAGCATAAGATTGGTTGTTGTTCACCCTTGATTCACGCAGGATGTATTATCAAGGCATGCACAAATAGCTAGAGTTTCGACTTAGGGATAAGAAGAAACCATTGAAGAACGCTCCGCCGAACCTTGAAGTTGCTGCCCAGTCGCCCAAGTAGTTGCCCAACTAGTCGCCCAAGCAACCATCAATTAGTTGCTACGGCAACCCCGTCGTGCAAGTTGCCCGTGCACTCTTTTACCAAGACAATCCAATCGGCTATCACACCTCAACTCACGATAACCTAGCCTATCTCTCTCAATTGAATTCATCTTTTCTTTTACTTAATTGCTTTCTAGATTAGTTATTAGTTAAAACTTCTATAATCCTTTACTTGTGTTTTTACTTTTTACAGTGCAAGAGACTAGATTCTTGAAGTGGCACCAATCCCTGTAGAGACGATATCTTTTATACTATAACTTGCGACGTGTATACTTGCACATTTGCGTAGCACTTATTACGCGCAACAGAACCCCTGAACTCAAAATGTAAAAACTTGGGCAGATTGCCCAGCGAGTATCGATACTCCGAAGTGAGTATTGGTACACCCCTCTAGGTATCGATACTCCCCCATGAGTATCGATGCTCTATTTAGATTCGAAATAATTTGCCCCCATGTTGTACCGATATGCTCCGTGCCGTATCAGTACTCCATGTCGATACTGTGATCGCCCCTTACCGATCCTTACCCGTACCGATACGCCTACCTTAGCATACCGGTACACAAAGCCTTTCCATGCAATGTAACAATGAGTACCGATACGTATCGCACATATTGGTACGCTAATTTGCCACTGGAATTCTCGCTATGCATGGAGTACCGATACGCGATAAGTCGTACCGGTACTCCCCCTACGACCCACTTTCCTTAGTACGAAGGTGTACCGATACGCAGCCAGCCCGTACCGGTACTCGAACCCTAGAGTTCAAAAATTCGACTTTCAACCCCTTAACCCCTATGGATAAGCCTTAAATCGAACCTACAAATTATTGTGAAGTTATTAAGTGAGTTTCTACCAATTTTAAGCCTTAGAAACACCAAATCTACATTTTGCCATTAAAGATCAACCAATGTTTATCAAACAATAAACACTCAAATCATGCACAAAGCCTAATTTTATGAGTTGCAAGAATTCATAGGAGTTAGTAGTGTACTAACCTCGAATTAACGCTGAGGAAGAAGCCGTCAAAGATCCATTCCCGTTCATCCACACTAACCCCACCAAAGCCTCAAACTCTACCATTCTAACTCATCTTTACCTTGGTGTGTAGATCATTTGCTGCTCAACAAACTTTCGTCAATCGTCAAAACGTGATTCCCTCTCAAGCACTTAAGGATTGCACCTTGAACCTCAAACTTGGGTAGGAAAATGAAGACGAGGAAGATGGAGAAAACAAGGGGACAAGGGTGACTCACCCTCCAACTTTTCTGCAGAATAATAAATGCATTTTCCCCTCGTCTTTGTCTTCCCACATGCAATTACACATTTGGCCTTTTTTTATTTTCACTTTAGCCCATTAACAATCCAACACAAACCCAAAAGCTTTCATTCAAGCCCAACAAGGCTCTCAAGGCCCAACATCTCGGCTTACATGCGAAGCCCACATTGCGGGTTAACCCGACTCTCGGGTTCTAAAGTTCGGGTCGTTACATACGTCCCCACACTCTAAGCTCCCAATAAAACCAAAACCATGGCCGCCAACTCACTCATGAGCTGTGGCCAATGATGGGCATTTTACCTGACCCGGCATGATAGGGTCAGATTTTTTAATAAAAAATCAGGTTCAGGTCGGGTTTTATTAAGAATGAAGTCGGGTCGGGTTTAGGGTAGAAAATATCCGACTTGACCCGACTCAGACTAATTGTGTAATTTTCCCTTAATTTTTTAGGAATATTTTAATAATACCCCCTTTTTACATATATTTTTTATAATTAGGTCCTTAAAATTAATTTTTAATTTATAGTTTAGTCCTTAAAATTATAATTTTTTAACGATTTAGTCTCCTAAAATTAGTTTTTTAAATTAAGTCCCTAAAATTATTATTTTTCTATAAGTCAGGTCGGGTCCAGGTTTAGGGTATTTATTTTTGAGTCGGGTGGGCCAAAAATCCAACCCGACACGACCCATACCCATCCCTAACTGTGGCATAGCCACCGCATTCCCTTCCGCTTTTCCTCTTCCAAGTCCAGGTTCTCCGCCGCGCACCGTTGCCTAGCTTTGGCTCTAATATATTTTTTAAAGAAAAATGTAGGCCTCGTTAAAAACTTCACTAAAGTCACCACCGGTCTAGAACCGATAGATACCACCTAAAGGGAAAAGAGTACCCATAATTCATTATAACGAATAAGATAGAATCTCGCTTCTTACAATAGAGTGTATGAAATCGGGGTAAACCGAATCAAAAAAGATAGACGACAAGGACTGCATGGCCTTAGAGGCAAGCATATGGGCAACAAAATTAACCGCCCTAGGTCCAATGTTAGCCACCGTGTTAGTATGTCGGCCGACTGGATGCCTGGCCAGCCTAGGCCTCATTATCTTGATGGTTCAGCCCCAGGGTAAGGTTTCAAACCAAAAAAAAGAAAATTATATTTTCCATTCCGTTTCTTGCCATTTTTAAAGTATTTCTTACACATCTGTGTTTGGTTTTCAGTGACTTTGGGTTTGACCCACTAAGACTTGGTGAGGTGCCGGAGAACCTCGAGAGGTACAAGGAATCTGAGATATATCACTGCGGAAGGGCAATGCTTGCAGTAGTAAGTGCTTTTTTTTTTTTTTTTTTGGGGGGGGGGGGTCAAATTCTGGTTTTGTGATCCCTCTATTTCTACTTTAATTTAGAAATGCATGTAAAATTTGCAGCCTGGTATATTGGTTCCTGAGGCATTGGGGTATGGAAACTGGGTAAAGGCTCAAGAATGGGCAGCAATTCCCGGTGGGCAAGCCACTTACTTAGGGAACCCAGTTCCATGGGGAACTCTGCCAACAATATTGGTCATCGAGTTCCTGGCCATCGCCTTCGTGGAGCACCAACGTAGCATGGAGAAAGATACCGAGAAGAAGTACCCGGGCGGTGCTTTCGATCCCTTGGGATACTCAAGGACCCCCCCCCCCCCCCACACACCCACACACACAAATTGGAAGAATTAAAGGTCAAAGAGATCAAGAACAGTAAAAACTTCAAACCCTTGTCTTGTTTTCTTCCAAGAATCTGATTGTTTTATATTATGATTGATCTTTGTTGTTGTTTATAGGTCGTCTGGCAATGTTGGCGTTTGTGGGATTTTGTTTTCAACAATCAGCATACCCTGGAACCGGACCACTGGAGAACTTGGCTGATCCATGGAGACATCATCATCCCCAGATCAATTTCGCCTTGAGACGATGGTCATGGCGGGACATTTTTAATATGTTGTTCAAGTACCCGTTGTGTAAAACTCCATAGGCAATGTAATGAATCAGGGTTTCACAACTTGGTTCGTGTAATTAGACCCTTTTTACCTATGTTTTTATGGACCATGAACCATTCATTTAAAAGAAAATGCTCAACACATTTGAGTTCTTGATCTCAAAATATCTAAGCCTATGAAATGCCAGATAAGTCTATATATGCTCTCCTAGACATGATAGGGATTTGCAAGAAAGTGTGGACATCACTTTCTTCGAACAAATCCCCCAACGTGTGCATGTCCCAAGCACCTGATACCGTCAACATAAGATCACACACCCTTAGACTCAAGCGAATATTACCGACTCAACTCTTTATGGTTCACAGGTGTTGTATGTCTTATGGTTTGAAAATTTTACACATTCTGTTTCTAGGACTGGGGAAGCTGCGTTTAGTGTTATTTCATTGCCTGGAATGCAGTGGGGAAGGTCAATCTAATTGAGATTGAATTCGCAGCCTTGTGTCATGTTTTACAAGAAAGTTTTGAACAAACTGTAATGAATTGGTCGTGCTACTACAGATTGTTTTGGCTGCTCTAAGAAGATCGTTTTGGTTGTTCTGCTACAGTTAGTGAGGGTATGGACTGTGATTGATTCTATGAAAATTTTCAGCATTCAAGTTGAATTTATCAGATTGGTCTGTAGACAGCAATACAAGCTCCACTGTCTATTTATTAGAAGTGAATACAATCCAGTTTAGTGTTCATCTTGTAAGTTGTAACTAGACATTCGATCTTATTACGGTAATAAGGAGAGTTGTCATATATGAAAATGAAGAATCGATAGGGGAAAGCAGGAGGGGGAAATCTTTTCCCCGTCAATACCAATGATAGAAAAATCGGATCAGTTAATTGAGAATCGAAACGGTAAGAATCAATACATCATTTAGTTTGATATAATGTATTGAACTAGTTGAGAATCAATTTAATTAGTGAAAATCAATATTTTAGGAACTAATTGATCAGTTTAATTAATAATCAATATATATACAATTAAAATATCTAAATAACTAGCATGGTTTAAATGTAGATGAATACCTCCCAAGCATTTTGCATAAATTTAATGTTAAAATGAAGCTTGATCCTCCTTTATGAGAGGCGAGGTGGGTCTAGGCTTAAGCCTACTAGGCCATGGCCCACCCATGCTCAAAAAATGTCATTTATTATATGGAAAATTTTTGATACACAAGTCGTGTAAACTTTACTTTACACATGTCTTTTAGTTTTAAGGGTTAGGGTTTTAGTTTATGGTTTAAGGTTTAAGGGTTTAGGTTGTAGGGTTTAGAATTTAAGGTTAGTGTTTAAAATTTAGTGTATAGGGTTTAGGGTTAGTTTTTTAGGGTTAGGGTTAGAAATTTAAGATTTAGATTTTTATAGGGTAAATACACAGGCTTGTGTAAAATTAATTTTACACAGCCTGTGTATCAAAGTTTTACCCTTATTATATATTATTAATGTATATTAAATTTTGAATAAGTAAGAATAATAGAAATCTAGTTTAGTTTTTAAGTCTTGAATTAGCTTAAGAAATAAAATTTAAGTAAAATAAAAAAAAGAAAAAAATGAGATTGTTTTTATTTTCATTATATTTTATAAATATTATATAATTATTTTTAATAAAAATAATTTAAACATATTTTTTACTATTTTTTTGAAATAAGTTAATATTTTTTCAAAAAAAAATTGAATTCTCTAAGCATTGTTGTGATTTCACCCTAGTATATAATGATCATAAAATACAAACAACAAAACATAATTAAAATTAAGATCAAAAATAAAATTTTTAAAAAATATGTTGTTAGTAAAAGTCTACGACTCGTCTCCAACATTTCTGGAAGAAGATAGTTTTTTTTAATAATCTTAAGGTGATTATAAGGTAGTATCTATTCATACATATTTTTAACTCTTCGACAATGCACACGCCTTGCAAATATTGCGATTAAACCCGGATTTCCTACGATGAACATCATTCACTTTTTACTAGAACCATTTATCGGGTAATTTTCTACTACTATTTATATCGGTCCAACCGACGATAATTTTCTAGATTCGCCAAAGTGATGCCTACATGAACATGACTTCAAGTTCAAGCCAGTGCGGAGCCATTGAATATTCTTACCATCCCACTTTTTTGGAAAATGAATATTCTAATAATCACCAACAGCTGCATGAAATATGTGTATATTTATATTTGAGGTCCACTTCTAAGATATTTAGTCCATAAACATCCAAGGAAGTTGACACAAACCACAAATATTATAAGTTGACATTTGTTTTGTTACATATTTTTCATTTTTCTTTTCAGATTCGACTTAGTATTGATTTTAAAATATAAATTTGGGTTTTTTAATATAATTGGTCATGGAATTTAGATTTAAAAATTTATTAATTACATATCAAAATTTCAGTTAATCTTGTTAAAACGGAAATTTGCACAGCCGAGGGGCAGATTCTTGCATTTATTTAGTCCATTCATTTACCTCACTCCTTTCTTCCATGGATGCCAAGTGCATGACTTCATCTTCTTCATTGACACCCAAAGCTCCAATAAAAAATGGCACAATAATCTCCAAGTCTGCAATTCTTCAGCAAAGACAAGACAGAGTTTGCATCAAGCTCAAGATGTATGTATGACTTCTCCCTTTGGATTTTCACTTACCATTTCATTATTCATGTTTTTGAGGGGTTGGTCTTAGCAGCAAGAAGCTTCCTTGTGGTCGCTAATGGCTGAAGAAAAAGAAAACCCCATGGAGGAATCACAGAATCTACGTCCAAAAGAAGGAGAAAGTGGTATAAAAGTTGAAGATAAGGCTGCTGTCAATGGAGGTGGAAAAAAAGGAACCATGCCAGGGGCGATTGCTCTTATTATTGGCACCAGTATTGGATCTGGGATTCTTTGTCTCCCTCAAAAGGCCTCTCTTGCTGTAAATTACTTTCAATTTTCTCCTCCTGTGTGTGATTTTTAAGATAAAAATTAAGTTTATTAGTCTCTTTTTACACTGCAGGGAATGGTTCCAAGTTCAATATCCTTGGTAGTTTGCTGGGCATTTTTGCTAATTGAAGCGCTTTTGCTCATTGAAATAAATGTTGGTTTAAGAAGGAAGAGGAAGAAAGAGGAAGAAGAGGGTAAATTGGAGGTCATTTCCATAAAGACAATGGCACAACAGACATTTAGAGATTGGGGTGAAAATTTGGCGACTATTACTTATATTTTCTTGGGTTACACTTCAATAATTGCTTATAGTTCAAAATTTGGAGACATCATTTTCTATTTGATCAATCTTCCTGAACCAGTTTCCGACTTCTATTCACAGCAATTTTCACCATTCTCATCTCTGTTGGTGGAACCTAAACCACTGATCAAGTGAACCAATGGCTCGCCATTTCCATGATAGGTATGCTTTTGGACAAATTTTTAGATTGTTGGGCTACTTGAAATCTATGTAAATATTTCATCTTTGATGAGGTGAACAGATTTATTAATGGCAATTGAAGGGGTAGCAATGGTATTTGGAGGATGGTCAGGCCTGGAGGGAAATGGTGACTGGGGGAAGGTTTCAGCTACTATTCCTGTCGTGATATTTTCTTCGGTATATCATGATATTGCACCAGGTCTGAAAAAAAAAACTCAATTGTTTTAAGTTGAAGCTTCAGGTTTTCCAAGCCTAGGGTTATAATGTCTCTTGGTTTATGATTTCATTACTTGTTGTTGCAGTTCTTTGTGCTTATTTAGGCAGTGACCTTACTCGATTAAGGGCTTCAGTTTTGCTCGGCATCGTTGTTCCATTGTTGGCATTGCTTGTTTGGGATGCTATTGCACTTGGCCTTCCAACACAACCTGGCCAAATTATTGATCCTGTTGAGTTGCTTATAAGGTCTGTCAATCACACAGATTCATATAGGATTGTTGTGGATGATTCATATAGTCAGATAAATTTGCTGATTTGGCATGTGAATTGATTCATTTTCAGTGTAAAATGGAGTGGAGTTTCATTTATGGTAGAAGCATTTTCACTTCTGGCCGTGGGAACATCGATGACTGGAACCCTCCTCGGCTTCTCGGAGTTCTTTAAGGAGCAGCTTAAGAACCTGTCATGGAATTCTTCTTCGGTACAGGTTGCTCTAATTTATGCTGCTCCGACTCTTCATATGTCTAGAAAGTATTGGTAAAAACACCCATTTCCGATGCATTTCCGGACATGAACATGACAATATGATCCTCCAAATACATGAAAACATACCAGAGTTTGGTACTTAACCCGTATCCGACATTTGCTCCGTTAAAGCTATACAGATAACGCCGGGATGAGGTACAGCAGAAACCAGACAAAACCTCAGCACTGAAAAATTAGTGGGGGAGAAATAAAACCAGGTTCACAGCAATGGTAATGGTAGTCTCAACAACAGTTCCAGATGCCTTCTCTGCTGCTATTGATATTGCTGTAAGTTAAAACTGAAGCCATTCAATAACACGTATGAATCCAAATTTGGATGCCATTTTCTTTTCATTTCTAAGGTGTTAGGATGTAGAACTTCAACCACTAAGTTTTACAAAGCATCGATGTAATCGAAAACCGAGGTTAGTTTTCATTAGTTTGATCAGTTTCGGGTACATTGATGCAGGGGGTTACTGTATGACAGTGCTATATGGAGTTCTTCCACCAGCAATGACTTTGTCCATGTAAACTAGAGGGGAGGGCTCTAATGAGAAGGCATTAACAATGGCTAAGCCTGCAATTTTTTGGAGTTGGATTATTTGCCTGTGGTTTAGTTGGGATCAAATTCTACATGATTTCTTGGCATTGCAATTCTGAGAAAAATGCTAAACACATGCCTGTATTAGTTACAAGTGATTTAGCGGTTCATCTAGGCCTTTGAAATATGTTAAAAGGTTTGTTTCATAACCTCCTCATGTTTGCAGGGTGACGTTTACTTGGTAAACCTGCTAAATTGACCCAAATTTATCTCGATCGATTTATTCAAATCGGTTGATTGGATTAATTTGTAATTTGTAAAAATAATAAAATCAAATCGAACCAACTTTAAGGAGTGGTTGTTGATTTTCCATGTTATGATTCCAATAATGTGATTCTTTGCAATGAGATTGATAAGTAGTAATGGCTAAGAAATTCATTTTACAATGAAGAATATTGATTAAATATAAAAAATACATTAATAGGATTGATTCACTAATTACTATATTGAAAACACTTGATAATTTATAAAATCATCTTTTTAAAACACTGAGCCACCATGAACGCAATGGCTCAGATCAACGACATCTTCTTCCGAGCCAACAGCAGACCAAACAACACTGCTGGGTTAATATGACCTCCTGGTAATACTAACATCATTAAATTAACCTCATAAACCATTACAGATGTAACAAATGCTATTGAAGATCATGTTGCTGAAGGCCCAAGTGTTGCAGAGAATATCGAATCTGGCACACTGATGGGTGAAGGATTTAGCCTGCCTTCTGTAGCTGATTACGGTTGAAGATCACCAGAACAAACAATCACAGTCTCAATGTTTTGCAACTCAAAACAAGAGTTCGCTTGTAAACTTAATAGTTGTATGTAATGAATGATATGCATATATAAAATAAAACAATCATCGGATCATATGACTTAATTTCAATCAAACAATTAAAATAATAGTGAATACTAAAGTTTATACAACGAAAAGAATGGTACAGTTTTACCAGAAAAATAAGAGTGTAAAACTAGCTGTGTTCCCATTCCTAGCAAAATCTAACTGCCATTTACACTCAAATCCAGTCCAAAATTTTCTGCAGGATTCCTAGATTCCCAGACAAGTTAGGTCCTTTGATCTTCTGATGGCATCGAAGAGTTTAGTGATACTCTTGTTGGTTTAACGTTGCTAGAATCAGTTTGTTGATGCGTATACAAATCATCATGATTCGCCCTTTAAAACTAATCAACAGGTTGCATCGTTGACACCGGTGGTGTTGATGTTGATACAACATTGCCATAATCAATTTGTTGATGCGTATACAAATCATCATGATTTGCCATTTGAAATTGATCATCAAGTGGAATCAACGACATTGGTGACCCTGTTGTTGATACAACATTCCCATAACTAGTTTGCTTACGTATATACAAATCATCATGATTTTCCCTTTGAAACTGATCATCAGGCGGTATCGATGACATTGATGGCGCTGCCCTCGATACAAAATTACCATAACTGATTTGTTGATGTATATGCGAATCATCATGATTCACCCATTGAAGCTGATCGGTTGGCGGCATCAGTGGCACTGTTGCTGATACAAAATTACCATAACTATTCTGTTGATGTAGAAACAGATCATCGTAATTCACCCATTGAAACTGATAAGCAGGTGGCATCCATGGCGTTGGTGACACTGTTGTTGATACGACATTGCCATAACCAGCCATAGTTTGTTGATGCATACATAAATTATATTGAAGCACCCATTGAAGCTGATCGACAGGTGAAATTGGTGACATTTGCGGTGGCGTTGTCGGTATAAAGCTACCATAATTATTCAGTGGTATCGATGGCACTAATGGCTATGGCGCTGTCATCAAGTTACCATAATCAGATGTAGAAATCATGAGGAAAAAATGGGCATACTGTGGCATTATGACTTCATTATCGCCTACCATTAAATCTTCAGCCGTTTCCTAGTTTTCATCAATAACCAACGGTGGGGTTCCCAGTTTTTCCGAGTCACATGTGCAGCACGCTGCCCAATACGTTTGGAGGAAGACTCTAGGCTTGAAAAAATCACCAGACTGGCCCGATCCGTGGAAAATTATAGAAGATTTATCCATCTACAACTATGTGAACATATAATGTGAACAAAGGAGATACTTTTCTTAGATAGAGATTGAAATCTAGGTAATATGTTGATTTTGTACTAACTGTGTGGTTGATATGTTTTGATCTAGGCCGTCCATATAAATTAGTAGAAATCGTCGGATGTAAAGGGACTCAACTATAAATAGAGACTCCTTAGCTCATTTTTAAATCATCCAATTTTCTAAGTAACAAGGCATTTACTCTAAATCATCTCTTGTGTTCTTTGTTCTTGAGAGTTCTTCCTCTTGTTCTTCGTTGCCTTTCTCATAGTTTGCTTCCACTTAGAACAATTCTTCGTTCTAGTACTTTGGAAGAGTTTGATCTTTCGAAAAATGATTTCAGGCTGACTTAGTCGTTTGTCTTGAGAACATTGACTAATGTCGCGCGGTTCGTTAGGTCAAAAATTAACCCCGTAACACAATCATCAAGCTGAGACAAATAAAATTAACAAAACTCGTAAGTATTAGATACAGATTTATTTTGAAACTAAGAATTAGAATAACATGAAAGAAAGAAAATAAAGGTAATTGATAATTACCTGCATGTCATCAGCGTCGTTTCTTGTTCTTGCATGTGGATTGTTTACTATATACTCATGCATGATACAGTTGGTCTTCTCATCACTTGACGGTGGTTTCCTTCTGTAATAATACACCAAGGTCTTCTTAAATCTAACTACACTATTTTTCCTATCTTTAATATTCTTATCAACCCCGGTTGTATTCCAAAATCCATTACCATCTCTCGTTGAGGTCTTTCGTCGTTTTGACATCTTCGATCATGCGATGCGAAAAAATACCACTAGGATACTGTTTCATTAAACTATTCATTTTCACTAATAATCGTTAGAGTATAAGGATCATAAGAGTAGAGTTGAACATATTTGAATCTATGCGGTGGCAGTGGTTGATTATAGATTTTTCTACGCAAATTCAACGATTGGAGAAACTCCTCATTGATCTGTCCAAGGAGATGAAAGTCGTGAAGCAGCTGGCAGACGTCACCGCCAAAGAGCTTCCGATTTAGAAAAAGGATCTGGAGATGAATCATTCGAAGAAAGTTATATTCCACCGCAACCTGGTTCTTCTTCACAAGAAATATCAGTTTGAGCTGGAAATGCTTCGCTAGGAGCTGGAAACAGGGTACCAAGAAAAATCAAACTCAACTGCTCAAGGAAAAGAGGAGAAATCGTCTTCAACTACATATATAGGATCGACCATGACTGTGACGGTAGTCAACTAAAATAGTAATAGAGAAGCTCAACATCATTTGGCTTGAAACTATAACCCGACAGTAGTCTGCTGAAATATTTTTCATCTTCTTTTCTCGACTTTGAGATCAAAAGAATGAAGAAGTTGTTGTTTATTATGTAATCTCTCCAAGAAAATAGAAATAAATAGATTTAGAAAATAAGAAGGTTATAAACTTTTGTTTATGCCTAATAACAATGTTTATTCTACCGTATTTATAACATTATTTTGGAAATCATATTCCAATAAGGTCACGTGGAACCAGTCCTGGATCCATGCCTCTTTTAGTGCCCCTTGATAAAATGTTGTCACATATATAATGACCCAGATTTTGAAATCTGAGGGTCAGTTTAAGTCAAAGCGTGACCTTCGCGTTTGGGCCGAGAGTTTGGGACCTTACGAGCCTTTGTGAACTTGTTTTTAAGTTGTTAGGTTTGGGCCTTGGTTGGGTGATGAATTGGGAGAGTGAAGGATGGGTAATG
>CM033720.1:62782083-62984015 GCA_019671005.1 Hibiscus mutabilis | reverse complement strand
GAATCAGTCCAATTATCACATATTGATACAAAATGACAGCTTCCAAAAGTAAATCAAACACTCTTTGCGGGGAAAAAAAATCGAAGTCTCATGTTTGAGCTCGAAAGCTGGAGTATCAAGTGAGTTAAATTTGAATGGCTTAGTTCTTAAATCAAGCATCTTGTAAGCCTAATCAATTTTCCCCTTCAAAACAATAAGTAACGAAAATTTTGGGAATTTGATTTTTGCATTTTACTTCATCTGGTATCTTTCGTCGACTGATAATGGTAATTATTTATATTTAGATTCTTACTTTTACGGTATCTGTATGAATTTATACTCATATTGTCCGCATCATTTAAAAAACAATTATTTGAATGTTTCGATTTGAGTGAAAATAATATGAAAAAGGATGATGCATGTGATTTTTAGTGGTTGAGGTTATTCCCGGTACGATGAAAATACGGTGTAAATGACAAAAAAGATTATGTTTGTGTTCGTTTATTTCGTATTCATTTAAATTTTTAATATTATGTTATGTTCGTTTATTTATTTTTAAAGGTGTTCGTGTTCATTTATTTAATGTTCGCTAACATGTTCATTTAATGTTCGTGAACATGTTCGTTTAACATTCCCAAACATATTCAGCGAACAAAATGGTGAAATTATGTCATTGGTCCTAAGCTTAGGTTTTACAGTTTGAATTCTAAAATTCATTATGTGTTCAACTTAGTCTCTAACCTTACCAATATTTAAAAAGTAAAGAAATAAAAGAAAAAGAAAAACTGTGTAAACGACCTTATAAACGAGTTTATTCGTGAACATAAACGAATCAAACACATTCTTTATTCATATCCATTTATTTATTAAATAAACATAAAAATTATATTCATATTTATTTATTTAACTTAATAACCAAACATAAATAAATATTATACAAACCATTCTCAAAAGCGTTTGCGGAACGCTCTAGTTATTTACTCCGAAAATGCGTAGAATAATTTAAGGGGAAAATGGTGGGGGTGGCCTTTGCGTGCTCCTCTTCGCCACGTCAACCGCAGATCTGTATAGATATTTGAGTTGGACAGATGGCCCCCACCATAACCCAAGTTTATGGGATTATTTCAAACATTACTCATTTTATTTTCTACTATTTTGCCAACACTTGGGTCCTGACACGTCAGCTCTGATGGAGATTTTTATTTTATTAGTACAAGTTTACGAAAGAACTTATGTTATACTTAAAAGTTTAAATACAATTTTCGCGATTGTGAAGAATCAAAACTGGAATTAAATCGATATTATAATCAGTGACGGAGTTATTAAGCTTTTAGGAGGTGTTACAATCCCAGATTGGGAGAATTTTTTTATTTTTTTATATACTTTTTTAAAAAATGTATAATTATAAATTTTCTCTCCACATTTCAAATTTTATATTTTGCCTCTACTTTTAAATTTTGATTTCGCCTCTGATTATAACGAAATCGAAGCCGAATCAGCTTCTAAAATTATAAAAAATGAATAATTTTATTTGATAATAACACGTACATGACATAAAATCATTTTTAGTTTAATATTTTAAAATCCGACGTTCCATTTATTTAATGGAGATAAACAAAAGAGGCCACGTCGTCTATGAGATGTTACGTTAGTCCATTCCATTTTCAATAAATTAGTATTAATTTATGTAATCATAATGTAGCAGCCGAATTAATGTCGCGGTTGAGGGCATCGCTTTCAAATTGATGACCAGAGGGGTATATATTATATATCACAATGATTTGTGATTATAATAGATGTTTCTTCAAAACCAAAGTCCGTTAGCCACTAATAATAATATCTTCCCTACGACGTGTACAGATGGTTATTATTTAATTAGTATTTTCTTAATTATTGGCGAATGCGTGTAAATTAAAAAAAATTGATTGAAGGGTCTAAAATGTTCTCAAACTACTTTCAAAAAAATAATTATCTTCCCTTCAAAAAATAATAATTATGTTCTTATTATCTTTGTACTCAAATTAGCAAAACAAATTAAATTAATCATTTGATTGGTGTTAATTCTACTTATATGACATAATCATTAATTTTGTTGACATGATAATTAATGTGATTTTATAATTTAATCTGATAATTATTATTGTTGGTAATGTTATTTAATTTAAATGTAATATTAAATAAAATAAACAAAAATAAAATAATTATATTTAACAAAAAATAATTTTCAAGTTAAAAATGTTGTATGCTAATAAAACATGACGAATGACATTTTTATTAAATAAAAAAGTTAATTTTAATAATAATAATAATATATTATAAATATTTTTCTCTCATATTTTTTTCTTTGCACAATATTATAAATTTAGTATTAAATAAATAAAATAATATTTAATATTATATTCAATAGAATAATCTCTTTCATGGCGATTTTAGGCCATGTTTTTTTTTGTGTTTGGGTGAAAAAGCTAGTTTAAGAAGCCAGAAGCAACAAAAAACATGCAGCTTTTGAGTGTCAAAACCTTGGTTAGCCTAGAAACAACAAAAAACATGCAGCTTTTGAATGTCGAAACCTTAGTTTGTCTCCCAAATTAGCTTCTCAAACCTTGGTTTGCCAAAATATAATTTTTGCAAAACTTTAGTTTGTCCAAAATCTTAGTTTTGCCACCGCAACAAAAATCAAAGCCTTAGTATCGCTAAAAAAGCATTTTTTTTTCAACCAACCTTAAAAGTTACAATTTTTAGTTTTTGCTTTGGAAAAGCATTTGTGAAGTGAAATTATATTTTTACCCTTAATTATTTAGTCTAAATTGATTGTTAAACTAAGGTTTATGCATGTATAATTATATATTATTTTAATATTAATTTTATTGTAATATAATAATATGCAAATGATATTAATTTAAATTTTTTATTATTACAATATCAAAATAAATGAAAATAACACTATTATTAATACTAATATATTAAAATAATATCAATATATTAAAACAATACATTTGATTACAATTAGATTTAAAATGAATAAGAAAACATCTATCCTTTCTTCACTATTCATCTTTTTCTTCTTCAACATTTACCCAAATTTTCAAAAACAACCAGATCAACTCAAATTCGGCAAACTTTTGTTACTGTCGTTGGTCACCATCTGTTAGGGATATTAAAGAATAGCAGATTCGAGATATTAGATTAGTTGACCGGTTGTCCCGAACGAAAAAATTAGATAATTTTCCTAAAAACAAAGTTCAGGGGTCAAATACTCAATCCGTTAAATATTACAAATTTACGGATCAAACTTGGATAACAATATTTGCCTTAGTCAGACACTCGAAAATTCGATTCTCAATTTTTATTTATTTTAGATTATGTTTGTATTTTAATCCAGTTGTATTTTTTACTTATCTTAAGAATGATACATAAAGCTATAGGCTATGAGATCTTTTAGCAAAGCATACAAACAAAAGGGGAAACAACTATCGAAGCAGACAACATTGATAAACGCAAATATTTATAGTCACCAGTAAATATTTCTTCTTTTTTTGACAAGGACTAGTAAATATTTCTAGTAAAAAAAAGTAAATATTCAGTCTATAAAAAGATAAACGAGAAATATAATTTAATGGAAAAAAACTTTAATACAAAGGATGTGTAAACTTTAGTTTACACGTGCTTTTTAGTTTTAGGGTTAGGGTTTTAGTTTAGGGTTTAGAATTTAAGGTTATTTTTTAGAATTTAGGGTTTAGGGTGCGGGTTTAATTTTTAGGGTTAGAGTTAAGAATTTAGGATTTGAATTTTTATAGTGTAAATACACAAACTTGTGTAAAATTAATTTTACACAGCATGTGTATTAAAATTTTACCCTAATTTAATTGCTCTAAACACTCAAAAGAGAAGTTAACTCATGAATGAAAGTCAAAAAGTTACATCATTTTTTGCGGCAATTGGGAAAACAATCTCTTTAGGTTAATAGTCAAAGAAAATTACTAAAGTTTATACGAGCCTTTAATTTTAGTATTTAGAGTTTTAGATTAAGGTTTAAGATTTAAGGATTTAGTGTGTATGGTGTAGAATTTAATATTTATGGTTAGAATTTAGAGTTTAAGATTTAGGGTTTAAAGTTTAGGTGTTAGGGTTTGGAATTTAAGTTTTAAATTTTATAGAAGAGTTGTGTAAAAATATTTCACATAGCTTGTGTTTCAAAATATAACCCATAATAAAAAACAAACTCTAATTTTTAAATTTAGATGAATTGTTTTTTAGAGAAAACAATTATTGAATTGAAAATTTCAATTAGGTAAGGATTACAGATAAAAAGGTGGAAATGATTTGTAAAATAATTTCTCAAAAATAAGTTAAAATCTTGAAATTACTGAAGATAATATTAATAATACGGTTAAGCTGGTGGTGTAAAACTAAATGGCCGAGTGTAATTTCTTCAATCAACGATCTCCTTCGCTGCCCCCTTTTGCTCAAGACAATTGCCACAACCCAGCCTCACCTTTCCTCTAGTGGTTGCCTTCTTCCTCCTTCGGTTAACCTCAAATTCAACGTAGATGGTGCGGTAGTTGGGAGCTTTGGTGAAGTTGGTATTGGTGGCATTTTACGCAATACCATGAGTTCGTCTCTCATCTCGTTCTCTAAGTCAGTTGGCGTTGTGGATGCTACGACCGCTGAGTTGCTTGCCTTCAATGAAGTTGGTAAAATGTGAATATAAATCTTTTGTTTTTTTTATGTTTTTATGTATATCATAGTATTAAAAAATTAGATTTATAGTTTAAGATTAAGAGTTTAAGATTTAGAATATAAAATTAGAGTGTAAAATTTAATTTTTTAGCGTTAAAACATATTTAGAGACAAAAAGCCATAGATGATGTTGCTCGAGTTGGTCCTACTCCTTCAATCTGGTCATTGAAAGTGGCGTGGGATCGACTTAATTAAGTATGGCTATGATCGAGTCTTTGGCTGTGTTATGCTTGTTGTGTTTGTAATGCTCTAGTGTGATGAGATCTGTTAGTGATGTATTTATTTTTTGACTTTGAATGGTTACATTATTTTTTTTTTCATTTAAAATTAGAATTTTTTTTAACAAGTCACGTTTTATTGTCCTTCTAAATTTATCATTAATAAAAGATATTAACTTAAAAAAGGCATGGATGATTTTTAATCATAAAATGTGACCAATTTCACGAATCAATTTATTCGAGAAATTATTTTATGGACCTGGCTCACTACGTCATCTATGGTCCGTATCCACTAAAATTCAGCTAACTAATCATCTTTTTCCATGTCACTCATCTATTAATAATGAACTTTTATTTAACCACTCACTCCCTATTTATATGCCATAAAAAGGTAAAGATTAATATTTAGTAAAAAATGATATAAAAAAAATTATGTAACTGATTTTTAGTGGACGAAATCAAAGATAACATGATAAGCCGGAACCATATAATATTTTTTCCATTTGTACAGATTGAATTCAATCAAATGATTACATTATTTGTTTGTTTATTACAATTCTGCCATGCATGCACTGTATGGAAGTGCAGAGACTTGGGTTTATTCATTGAACCAATTCCAAATGGAGCGTGCAAAAGCCACAAACTCGTCTTTCAACTTCGACATAATCAGATCTTACCCCAAATCACTATCACCGTATAAAATCCTAAAACTAGAGCAATGTCAAACTAGCCTGTAGAATTGTGAAGCATTAAAAATGCAACACGTGATATTTTTAATAAATAAAAATATTATATTTAATAAAAATAATCTATTTCTACACATTAAAAACCATGAACCAATAAAAATATAACACATGGCATTTTATTAAATAAAAAAATTAATATGAAATGTAAAATAAAAAATTAATTAAAGAAACTAAATTAAAATATTAAAATAATTATATTTGATTAAAATTAGATTTAAAATGAAATAAGAAAACATCTATCCTTTTTAAATTTTAGAATATTGTTTTTTAGAGAAAAAATTAAAATTAAGAAGGTAGTGGCCGGTAAAATGTGTATGGTTTAGAGTTTAGGGTGTTAGGTTAGAGTTTTAGATTTTAGATTTTAAAGAAGAGTTGTATAAAAAATAATTAAAGAAACTAAATTAAAATAATTATATTTGATTAAAATTAGATTTTAGAGTTTAGGGTGTTAGGTTAGAGTTTTAGATTTTAAATTAAAATTAAAGTTTACACGTGTTTGCCAAATTTAGGGAATATGGCTTTAATTTAGGGTTTAGAGTTTAGGAGTTTATGTGTATGGTTTGAATTTAAGATTTAGGGTTTAGAGTTTAGGGTGTTAGGTTATAGTTTTAGATTTTAGATTTTAAAGAAGATTTGTGTAAAAAAATAAGGAAAAAAACTTTGATACACAAGCCGTGTACACTTTAGTTTACACGTGCCTTTTAGTTTTAGGGGTTAGAATTTTAGTTTAGGGTTTAAAGTTTAAGGGTTTAGGTTGTATGGTTTAAAATTTAAGGTTAGTGTTTAGAATTAAGTGTATAGGGTTTAGGTTTTTAGGGTTAGGGTTAAGAATTTATAATTTGAGTATTTATAGTATAAATACACAAGCTTGTGTAAAATTAATTTTACACAGTTTGTATATCAAAGTTTAAAAAAAAAGATTTTTTTTTTTGTGTTATGTTATTTGTGTGTTTCACCCAATTCCAAATGGAGCGTGCAAAAGCCACAAACTCATCTTTCAACTTTGACATAATCAGATCCCACCCCCAATCACTTTCACCATATCTGTGGGTTGGTCTGTTGCTCTATTCTAAATAGATTCATGTTGAGGTTTAAAATCGATTAAATTTGAGCCTTCATTTTTATTGTTGATGTTTTAAACTTCAGTAGTGTTGAAAATTATTATATTAAATGAACAGATGAAAGTTCATATACTAAATTGAGACAAAAAAAAAGAGTGGCTTAAGGGTGTAAAAAGTCTTTGAATTTTTAAAAAAATCAATTAAGCCCCTGAATTTTTTTACATCCAATTAAGTCCTTAAGCCAATAAATTTAATCAATTATGCTCTTTGACCAATTTTGACCATTAAATCTTGACAATTTTTGGGATCTATCTGTGCATTGCGCTATGTCACAGTGTTCTCACTTAACATTTTTAGAATTATTTTATTTTAAAAATTCTTTAAAAGTTATAAAAATTCTAAAAGACTTATAAAATTTATAAAAATATTTTAAAAAAATCTGTAAATACATCATGACAGAATTGTAGTGTATCATGTGCCAGTAATATCTAAAGAAAAAATTGTCAAGATTTAATGGTCAAAATTGATTAAAGAGCTTAATTGATTAAATTTTTTATACAAGGACTTAATTGAGTGCAAAAAAAGTTTAAAAACTTAATTGATTTTTTTTTAAAGTTCAGAAACTTATTACACCTTTAAGTAAAAAATATTTATAAAAATTCGAATACTAAGTTGAGAAAAAAACAAACATTAAATCGAAAGAAATGAACAAGTTTAGAGGTCAGATATTTATCTATACTTAAAAAAAAATTGTTAACTAATGATTAAACTAGAAATAAAAAATGATTACGAATCTTTAATTAATAAAATTTTCACCCCTTCTCTATTCCATCTTTCATATTTTAGGACAACTCCCAAAGATTTGCGAGCTAAATTTTTATTGAAACTAATAAAATTAAGGTCAATTGCATTAGACACTCCTATTCTATTAGCTAAATTCGTTTTTATACAAACTACTATTTGTTTCCTATATTTATCGGAAAATAAGTGTACACAATCCTTTCAATTTTAGGGTTTAAGATTATATGATTTAAAATTTAAGGTTTAAGGTTTAGAGTTTATGATTTAGGGTCATAGGGTTAGGGATTTATGTTTTATATTTCATAGTTAAAATATGAAGAGTTATGTAAATATTTTTACACAGATTGTATATCAAAATATAACTCATATTTAATTATAGAAAAATAAGAAAATAAAAATAATTTTATAAAAGTAGAAAAATAATAATCCCTAATTACTTATAAATATTAAAGAATTAAATTATGACATGAAATGTTATTTATTCTTACTTGTGTTTATTTTAAAAAACATTAGATTTTAAGAAAAAATAAGCGGTGCACTGGATAGATCAGACACTTTCTTTTTGCACAAAAAAAATCTCAATCTGCTACACAATTCTGATTATCTCGTCCAACAACCCAAAATGGATAAAACTGTCCAAGACTACCAACAAACAGGAATCAGAAACAAAGTCGTGAAGATCACCAAACAAAAATCAGATGCCTACTAAAGTAGTTATAATATGTACCATAAAGTAAAAACATGCCATAAAAGCTGAATAAGCGTGTCACAAAAGCAGAGAATTAAAAAAATAAATAGTTAGAGAGAGAACATGTATCACAATTAATTGGTCACACCAACATAAATTTTAATATAAAATAAGTATAATCTTCGTTCAAATACTTAATTATAACGGTATTGATATTTTTTATTAAGTAGAGTGACAATTACATTTTAAAAGTAAATGTTGATATTCGAATTCGTACAAAAAGAGATAACATGAACATATTTAACAATCGACCAATTAATAAATATCGATGACATTAATATTTTAAAGAATAACAAAATATTTTTAAAAAATTAAAATCAATTTCAAATATGTTTTCAATTAATTCAATGAAATCATAGAAAATGGTTTCCAATCAGTTTTTAAGGAGGCCCGATTGTGAGTCCAATTTCAGCTCCAAAACCAAATATGTGGTTTTTTTTTTCTTAAAAAAAATACTATTTAATTTGTTTGATTCAAATCAAATCTCCATGGAAGCTGCTTATGGCGCCACCGCGCTTCATCATCCCTTTAAACCCCAAAGTCCATTGCTTCTAACGAATGCTAAGCTACCTGTTAAGGCCAAATTCCCAACGTTAAAAAGGCTCCATTGTTGCTCCCTTTCGAGCATTTCAACTAACAAAGAGCTGGTGCTTGCTGAAGATTGGCCTTATCTTCTCAAGCTCTCGATTGGATCTGGAAATTTCTTGTTGGGTCAAACAGTCCACGCTTTTTTAATAAAATCCGATTCTTCAAACGACGTTTTTCAAGGAAACAATCGCATGAACTTCTATACAAAATTCAACGAAATTGATGATGCCCGAAAGTTGTTCGACGAAATTCCTGTTAGAAACACAATCACTTGGACTACTTTAATTAAAGGGCATTTAGACAATGGAGATTCGGAATCGCTCGCGATATGTATTTCTCCGGCGAGAAGTTCAACGAGCATACTTGTTCAGTATTTTTACAAGCTTGTACCGTGGAAGAAGACCTGATTCGAGGTGAGCAAATCCATGGTTTTGTTATTAAAAGTGGGATCGAAGGGAATCCTTTTGTGGGCACTTCTTTGATTTCCATGTATGCAACGAATGGTTCCTTAAATGAAGCAGAAAAGGTTTTTAATAACATTGGTTTCAAGGATGTTCAGTGTTTGAATTACATGATTTTGGAGTATGGAAAAGCTGGGTTTATAGAGAAAGCTTTTCGGGTTTTTGTCGATATGTTAAGTTCAGATTTGGAGCCAACTGATTACACGTTTACTAATCTAATAAGCACATGTAGTGAAAATTTAGGCATTGAGGAAGGGAAACAGTTGCATGGGCTTGCTGTTAAGTATGGAGTCGTGAATGTGACCTCTTTGGGGAATTCTTTCATTACTATGTACGGGAAGCTTGGGTTGGTAGAAGATAGTGAAAGAATGTTTCATTCTTTGAGTGAGAGGACTTTGATCTCTTGGACTGCGCTTATTTCGGGGTATGTAAGAAGTGGTTGCAGTGAAAAGGCTGTTCATACGTTCTTTGAATTACTTGGCCATGGGATTTACTGTGATCCAGGTTGTTTAGTGACTGTGTTTGATGGTTGCTCTGAGTGCAAAAACTTGGATTTGGGAGTTCAACTCCATGCATTTGTGGTTAAGATTGGTTATCTATGTGATGCCAACATCGTGACTGCATTAGTCGATATGTATTCCAAATCTGACAACTTAAAGTCCGCAAAAAGAGTATTTGATGGTTTCTCTGGTAAAAGCATTGCCTTGTTTGATGCAATTCTTGTTGGATTCATTGAAACAAATAGAGTTGATGACAATGATGATGCCATGGATTTGTTTCGTCAGCTGAGATTAGCCGGTATAAAGCCCGATTTAGTCACTTTCTCACGGCTTCTTATTTTGTCTGCCAATCAAGCTTGTTTAGTAAAAGGGAAAAGCCTTCATGCTTTCACCATCAAAACGGGGATTGAATCCGATTCAACGGTAAGTAATGCTTTGATCACCATGTATGCTAAATGTGGCAGTATCGAATACACTTGTCAAATATTTGATGGTATGTATCGCTGTGATTCAGTCTCTTGGAATGCCATGGTTTCTGCATATTCCATCCACGGTCAAGGCAAAATGGCACTTCAACTCTTCGAAAAGATGAAACAAGAAGGTGTTGCAGTTGATGAGATTACTATATTGGCTGTCCTTCAAGCTTGTTGTTACACAGGGTTATGTCAAGATGGGTTATCCATATTCAACGAAATGGAATCAATCTATGGGATCACCCCATTAGTTGAGCATTTCGCTTGTACGGTTGATCTTTTAGGGAGGGCCGGGCTCATGTCGGAAGCAATGAATCTCATCAACAGAAGCCCTTTTCGGGATTCACCTCTATTATGGAGGACGTTGGTGAACGTCTCAAAGTTGCAAGGGGATTTAGATTATGCCGTGTTAGCTTCAAAAATCTTGCTAAACTTGTCGCCCGAAGAGGCCAGTTCCTACATACTTGTTTCAAACACGTATGCCGAATCTGGAATGCTAGATGAAGCGGCAAAAGTCAGAACCACCACGAATGAGTTGAAGCTAAGTAAGAAAGCAGGATGCAGTTGGATTGAAATTGATAATAAGGTCCATTGTTTTGTGGCGAGTGACAAGGATCACCCAGAAAGTAGAGAGATTTATGCCAAGTTGGATCAATTAATGGATGAAATCAGGTGGAAGAATTGTAATGCCAATGATCCTCATTTGATTGGGGAAGTTGTATAGGTACGAATAAAGTTATAAATATTAAATTTACGGTGTTTTCTAAACTTTTCTTTATTGGAGATCCTAACGTGTGCAATTCTTACATTTTTGCTCAAAATCATCCAAAACCAAAATGGCAAAACCATAAGCACCAACAAAACTACAGAACAATATCTTCATACAAGGAAACATGGTAAAATCATTTAAAAATATCACCCGCCATCATAGTAGCTAACCCTAAATTAAAAGGTTAGTTAAATTTGACTTCTAAGTCATTTCACACACCATAATACATTAAAAAAAGAGAGAAGAAAAACGAGTTAAATAAGAGACTGAAAATACCAATTACAAAGCCAAGCCAAGAATGATTTGCCTGTCAACATAATACAGAGATCGTCCCTTCAACTTGATCGAATGATCCTCCAGGTTCAACTTCTAACACTTGCCATCAGCAGGCCACTAAGAAACATTTTCGACAAGATGAAACAAAAGCATGGAACGTGAAACAAAGGGAGTTCGCAATAAGGAACTCGGCGATACTAATAAAGAGTTATAGTAATAAAAAGGTTTCGGGTAAAAAGCGATGATTAGAGAGATACTTCACCCCTCAGGAAGGTTCATTTGATTCTCAGGGCCCTGTGACTCGGACAGTCTCCTCCCAATGTTCTATCGGAAAGTGAATGAGAGGTAGAGAAATGAAACCCTTGATGATGCAGATAGTAGCTGCTGTTGTTGGAGTAAATTTTGCCATTGCTGTTTGAGAATGCTTGCTGCATAGTTGTTCCCTGAGGTTCAGATTCCGTTGCTTCTCGATGACCAATAGATGAATTGCCATTCTGGGACATCTGATTGGTAATTGACATGCCACTCGATGAGTTGTTGGCATGTGATGATGGAAGATTTGACCTAGTCTCACTACTTTTGTCAGGCGTGGCTTTAGATGCTTCACTTTCCAGCTTCTTCGTGTTTAAGAATCGCCCCCCACATCCTCTTGCTCTTCTCATAGCATGTAAATGTCGAGACTCATGAAGATAGGGCTGAAAAACATGACAAATAGACACTTAGAACTCCTAAATGCACATGAAATACAAATAGTGAAGAAACAAGTAGACCATAATCTTGCCTGAGAAGATGTTTTCCACTAGGACGTAGTTAATACGTGCAAAGAAAGATTTTTCACATATGGTACTACATCAATTATCAATCTCATGATAACAAAATGAGCATATGCATTATTTTCATGTTATATTGTCGGAACAATGACTTCCCGGTTTGAAATAGCAAAGAAACTATCATTCTCCACAATGGACATTGGCATAATTAACCATCTCAATCAAGAAAACTTAAAAACTTGAATGAACAAGTACGAAAATAAAGTGAAACTCTCAAACTCACTTGAATAATGAACTTGGTGGAGTGAAAACAATTTTTGACACTTAGTTTGAAAGCTATAAGATATTGTCAAAGCACCAGCTTCAAGCAAAGGCTCAAACATTAAGGTAGAATGCTATAACATTGTATTCTCTTCAAAAACCTAATGTTCATACATCTGCTTATATCAAGCCTTTGACTTTGAAATCTCTCTTCTACACTGCATCATAAACTCTCTGCTCTTTATGACACGGGTATGCTGCGCTCGAGGATTCAGATAGTCTTTTGAGCCTCAACAATTATCATATGTGAAACTTTTGTAACTTAGACAAGTAATGGTACTTAATCTCTTCCAAACTATTATTAATAAAAGCCTGATGTTTTCATCATTCCTTAAGTACCACACCGTGAGATTTCGGTCTCATTGATCCACCAATTCTAGTCTCATTGCTGCCCATCAATGCTTAAAGCAAATAGTGGAACATTTTCTCACTTTTCACAAAACTAAAACTGCTCAGTGTTTTCCTATTATCCTACTTTATACAAGTTTTAACCTCAATAAGAAACGTAAAACTCCATGCCACCTGACTACCACATTAATTCATTTATCACATGCAAAAGGAACATGGTTGAGATTGTGACAGACTTGCATTAGAACTTTAACCGTGAAATTGCAAATGCTGAGATGCCATGCAAAATCGAAATATATTCCCAAGCATCATGTACAAAGAAGAATAGAATCTACACCTAAATTGTAGTACTAACCAACCGTATTACGATGCAAAACACACTCATGTAATGAATCGATTAATTATATGCAAGTGATTATATTTAGACCCAAGAAAAACCTTTCGAGCTTTGATCACTATCTTTTCGAGCTCAGCTTTTGCACACTGCCTTCGTCTCAAAATCCCATGGTATTGCTTAGCATTCACATAAACAGGCTCCTCTGCCATTTCAGGAGGCAACGCCATTCTAGCAGGATGCACAGCAAGACTATGAGAATGTACCTGAAATGATATTTCAACAGCTTTCATAAATATTCATTATTATATTTTAATAGTATATTCAAGTTCTAAGAAAAAAATCTAAAGCTTGAATACATTAAAAAATCACTTTCACAAATATTTCGAAAAACCCACTTCTAGTTATACAAGTATATAAATCATTCCTATATAACAATGAATGCTAAGATAGTGATGTTCAACAAAGGATGTTTCCTTTTTGCACAATTTTGATAGACAACCCTACCTTGAGAAGTGATGTTCAACAAACGATGTTTTCGTTTTAACTATCATTTTAGACAACAATACGGATATTCTATTATTTATTAGTAACATATTATGCAAGTGAAATTATGAACCAAATACAAAACCCTTCCACATTCTATATTAAGAGACACCAAGCCATATTCTAACTCCAGATTCTGAAACTTCTATGAGGGCAAATAATTTCATTTCAATTATTTCCTTTCAATGTTTCATGACATTGGGATAATAAACAAACACCACAAACTATTACTTCTAATTATGTTGATGAGGTATAGAGCAAAATTTGTCCAGAAGACGGACAAGTTATCAAACCATTTCATCACCATCTTGAGGGGTTTAGAGACATGATAAAGTTTTTATTGCTTGAGACGTAGTACTCATGCAAGCAAGATGCATATCTTGAGCAGTCTTACTGAAAATATTCGCTTTGGGAGTGCTTTGTCTATGATTATTTACTTTCTCAGACTCTATTTTTCTTGAAATACTCATGTTTGAAGCATATCCAGACATGGATATGATGATTTGATCTACCAAGAGCCCTCCTATACATGAAAAACTTAGAAATACCGAGAATACCTATGTCAGACACAATGGGTGTCCAAAACTCATGCCCATGTCGGAGTAACTTAAGTCATTCATATTAACTTAGAATATTATTTGTTCATGCTATTAAAAAGATACCAGCTTTCCTCGATAACAGCTCATATTCTACATTTATTTGCCTCAAAATAAGAGACGGGAACAATCCATGCACACAAACCCAGTTCAAAGCCTTAAAATGAGATATTTTGATGTTTTACTACCTTCTTTCAACTCTTATGGAACCTTGTACAAGGATGATGATGATGATGATGGAAAAAAAGAACAAGGGCTCGTACATATGCATATGCTTTATTTTTCTTGAGTCACCCATGTCCAATGCATATGCGAACACAGGTAATTAGGTAGGGAGATATGACCCCTCAAGGATCCTCCAAATAAAAAGGAAAAACCTTGGAAAAAAGTTGAAATTACGTGTTGGATACATATAGGTATTTGACAAGACCCACACACATACACAAGTCCATGTAGCTCGAGCCTAAAAAAAACAATTAAATGGAGCTCCAATCATCTTCAGAGCAAATAACTTTATAGGCAGTCAAAAGGTGAGTATATCCATAAAAACCAAGCAATTAAGAAGAAAAAATATTTAAGGTGAATAATGGACTGCATAAACCCATACCAAAGATTGAGGTACATAAGGAGGCACTACTCCCCCGTAATACGGATCCGCATATGGATAGGACGGACATGCCTGCAAGAGAGTTTTCCGCTTAGAATTCTATCATTGCACAATTCGAATAAGTATCTAGTATGGCCTCGGCCAAAAATATGAAAGGTAGACATATAGGTTTTTTATCCAATAACTATAATACAAACACAAGATCATTTAACCATGAGATGAAATACAATACATCTTTCCACCTTTCTATCCTTCCTATCAAACCAAGCCCACAAAAGATACATCCAACACTTCAAAATCATATGCTATGCAAACTGATTTTCAGAATTATTTGTGTTCTCCCAAGAAAGGGGAAGAGAATTTACAATCGAGTGGCCAACGAGCTCCAGCTGGGTTGGTGCTGGTACATATTCACCCATTGTCGGATGTATAACAGGTATAGCTTGCTGTAAATATGGCTGTTCATTGCCACATTTTCCATCTGCCCATAAAAGAAAAACCAACATCAGCTTCCCAGAGTATCACATGATATGTGAAAATGGACTGTAAATTAACAATTGTTAAAGTACAACAGTATCTAAGAAAAGACAAAAAGTTCATCTCCAATATATGAAGAGAGCCGTTATTGTTGCTTGGCTATAGTATAGCAATGTTAGTTAAAAGAGTGCAATTCAACTCCAATCAGAAGTTTGATCGGATCAATGCCCTTTTCTGGTCTCATTGAGATCTACCTTGAGACTACATCAATTACACTATCAAGTCTTTTAGATCACCTGAATGCAACTCAAGTACGGTCATGAGTTAATTATCATGCCACAATCTTAGCCATCACTGGTTAGAGAGAGGAATTGCAGAGTCTAAAAGACTTGATAGTGTAACCGATGTTAGTGGACCCTTGTCTCGAGTTATTGGGGCTGCATATAGCGGAATCATAGTGGAACACTTGTTATCAAAGTTTATCACAGTTTCGAGCCTGAGGAAAAGCTATTTTTTCGAGAGGGAAGTAATGTTATGTTAATTACTTCAGGGGGAAAAAAGAAATATTTTTATTTATTATTAGGAAACAACAGTTTTATTATCATTGGGAGTCAAATTATATTGATATGAGAGTTATTAGGAGACAGTAGTTTAATATTATTAGGAACACTTTTTATTTTGTTTATCCTTTAGTTTAGTTTCAGACTTCTATTTCAAGTACACTATGTAACCTCTATTTTAAAGAGGCTAATTGGCATGAATAAAAGTTACTTCGGAATTTATCAAAAACCCTAAAAGATCTTGGTCTCTCTTCTAACAAGTCCTGACTCCTGAGGTTTCAATCTTCCCATGATGAGTTGAAAGGTTTCAGTCTCCCTTAGACGAGCTGAATTAACAAAATATGATTCAAGACCAGAATAGACAATAACTGCCGCATTGAATTATCGTTTAACACGATCTTTAAGCAGGCTACTGAGCCAACTTTTTTATTGCACATTTAATGTACATGATCTAAGATTGCAGTTAAGGATCACTCACACGAAGCAAACCCATTGTATAAAACAGCATATGCAGTACCTGGATGTGGCAACATATTCAAAGGCATTTCTTTACTAGAACAAAGCTTCTCATCAGTCTTCACCGTGCGCGAAGATTCAGTTGTTTTGGTCCCTAGACCTACATTTGGGTGTTTGGCCGGAGATAAGCTACTCCTGCTTTCTCCTAAAACATCTGTGCTAAGATAGAATCTTGCCATGTGCTGCACCACCAAGGTCGAACCCGATTTGTTTGTAGTTTATAGTTATTTGCATCGGATTCCGGATGGTTTGTACCATCTGGTTTTCGGTGCATGCTTCTATAGTCTAAAATCTTGCCCCCCTGACCAACTGCTTGGTTATGCAAAATGCAGCTATTAATACACACAAGAAAACCATATCATAATTACCATTACATGTATAAGTATGTCTGTCCGTCCTCGAACAATTAGCTAGGACATTCATGAGAAAATGCATATAAAATCAATCACATATACACAGGGAAAAAATAAAACATCGCACTCTTCAAGATGCATACATCGAAGCAGCCAATGCTTAACATTACATGAGAAAAAATGATCTCACAGAACATATCATATAAAGATAACTGAGGATACAAAAACCATTGTAGATGCAGGCAGCACATAATTGGAAGAATATAAAATAAAATTGGTTTTCCCTTTTTATATGCATGTATTTTTTTCTTTTCATTTCTTATACACAAATCAGAAGAACTAAACATGCATATAGCCGCAAGTATTCATGAACATCATGAATGCATTTGGGGCATAAACCGAGACACATTCCATCAACAATGCTACAAAAGACCTTAATAAATGAGCACCGATGAACCTTATTCCAAGCTTGCGGGCATAACCAAAACCCTCAACTTAGCTTCATCAACAAGTCGGTGACTAATAGCTTCACCCTATCCTACTTTTTTGTATTTCTCTAACACTACTTCCCTATATTATGGATCATGCTTAGGTTTATACCCAAACTCAGGCTGAGTGTCAGAAATATCTGTCCAATATGAATATGATCAAGTTTTTTCTGTATATAAAGGATCATATTCTCGTACTGCAGAATATGTGTTGTCAATATAAATTAAGAGTTCGAGTAACATAACTCTTCAAAAAAGACCCTAACTGAGTAACCGCCTTGGATAACATAAAATCCTATGCAATTGGCTTAGCTACTTTAGCTAGGCCAAAAAAGCACCCATTTTTTTCATCAAAGTTCCATTTTATTGTTGTCTTTGTTCTTTTGTTATGTTCTTTAAGTAAAAATTGCAACAAGCAAAATAAGAAAAAAATCACAAAAAATCCAAAACTGAATAAGTAATGGACGAAAATATAAGTACAACACTAAATTAATATAAACAATCATATATATCATTCTGCAAAAAGATTTAAAGTCTAATCTTTAATACGTCTAAAGAGAATTCTAATCAGCTCCGAAACTTCATCGATATTAATAGTGATCTCACATTAAATCCATAATATATACTGTAAATAAAAAAAGGGGAAAATCAAAATAAACTAAATTTAGCAAGAACATTAACAAAAGTAAAAGAGCCGGACACATCAGATCATCATCCATAAGCGTATATACATGCATGCATGCATGCACATACATAGCTTTAATTGTGCTCCTTAATCAACTCTCTAATTTAAAAAACCATAAATAGTTATAAAGACAAATATATCAATGAAAAAACCACAAAAAAGTGGCTAAAACGAAACAAATCAGAACCCTTAAACAAAGCATCGGAAACAATAAGAAAAAATAATACAAACAATAAATCAAGAAATAAAATTAAAATCCCTTAAATCAACCAAAAATCAATACAAACAATAGGTTTGATTTTATGTTGAATTAAAAAATGAAGAGAAAATGAGAAAGAACTTACCGAGATGATAACTCGAAGACAAAAATAAATAAACAAATAAATAAAACCTTCACGTTTTCGCTCTGAACTTTCAAAACGAAGAAGATAATATATGTCACAGTGTAGTAGTACGAGTGATAGATAAGAGTACCGAAGCCAAAATAAATAATTTATTATTTCTTTTTTTTTTAATTGGAGGTGTTAAATAATGAAGAGCCGATTTCCTTCTCCTCTTAAAAGTTTTTTTTTTATTTATTAATTTGGGTGGGCTATCCGAAGGAAAAGGGAAGACCAGCTCCGTTTAAACGCTGTGATGACGTCAATATTTTTATTGCTTTTTATAAAGATTCGATATTTTATTAATTAATTAATTCAGATTAATTATTAAACCTAGATTTTGTTGTTATAATAATTTTTTAATATAATTAATTTTACTCCATTTATTATATAATATAAAAAATTTATTTAAATATTTAATATTTCATCCAACTAAATCAATAAATAATTTAAAAAAGTTGACGGCTTGCTTTATAACGACGAGATCATCCCTCATAAGTCTCAACAACAAAAGTGTACGATGTTTTTCTTTATTCGGTTTTATATTACCTTCCTTATTTGGTTTTGCTAATTAAGATTTTAGCGTGTGATAAAGTTTTAGGACTATTATTTAATATATTTTTTTATCTATACTAGACTTTGTCATAGTTAAGTAAAAATATTTAAATTATAAAATAAGACTTCAAATAAATTAAATAATTTAAAATTTTTAATATATGTTCCATGTAAAAAATATGTATTAATTTAGTATATAATTATAAAAAATTATTTAAAATAAAATTAATTAGTATACTAACAAAATAAAATAAGAAATTGAACTTAAAAAATAAATAAAATTTGAATATGAGATACTCATTAATTTCAAATTTTTGAGATCAAACGTTTACGCATAATATCAGTAGATGTGAGTGTGCACCTGTCCCACTAGATTAAAAACAAACGTTTAGTCGACGGACCCACACCCCGCCATGAAGAGCCACGTGGTCCACGACAACAGTTGAAGCGCCGCAGGCCCTGTCGTGGCGTTAGGTAGCAAGCAAGCCAAAGGGGGTGTGGGTCCCTCGGGGGAAGGGGAGTGGAGAGCAAAAAATGAGAAAGGACAAAAGCAGGGATCTGGGTGAGGGTGACCGTCAACGTCAAGGCCACGTTTCCCCGAATAATAAAGAGAGAATTATAAGCCCGCCCCTAAACCCACCGCAACGCCGCCACGTCTAGAGCATTGGGAAGGCAAAGGGGGACACCTCATTCCTCAGTTTCTCTTCCTTTCTTTTCTTTTTAAAGATAATCTCATTAAAGGACAAAAAAAAAAAAAAGCAGGTTCCTATTGAAGTTTGCGATTATCCATTATTTAGACTTTAGTTTCAAGTCAGCACTTATTGGAATGCAATCTCCTACAAATATTTTGTATCGAACATTTAAGTTAAAGTTTTTATCTTTTCTTTGTATAATTTTATTTATATCTTTATAATTTTTTTTGTATTTTTTAGATTTTTTCTCTTTTAATGATATTGAGGTTCTTGTATTAAAAAAATGTAAAGGTTGAGATCTGAAATTCAAATAAATTTCTAAAAAACAAACAATCAAATATTTGTATAATATTTAAATTTAATGCTTATTCAACACTGGAAATTCAACACATTCCATTTATATTCTTTATCATAACATTCATTCTACTTATAATCATTTATCATTTAATCTATAATATTTTTATCATTAGTTTCATCTATTTTGATGTGTCAAAATTTTTTCACAGATTAAATGTACCCACTGGTAAGATCGGTTTCAAATCTCATCTAAGTACGATGAATACCCAATTAATTGAACTTTTTAAACAACAATAACTGAATTTTATTAATAAAAATAATGAAAGGAATTAAAATTATAGCGCATCCAAGAATATAGAGAAAATTGAAGACAATAGTCACTAAAAAACTCGTACATAAAACAACATTAAACTAAAGATACGGAAAAAACGAAATTTTTACTTGAAAGTGACGTCCAACATAAAAAGATCACAATAACTTTAATAAAATTCACTGTCTCTGGCGAATGAGACACTTTACGAAGTAATAAAGGAGTAGTGAGCGAACCAAACTATCTGGTGGGCTACTTTGCAACACAATTCTGATTATATCGACAAACAGGCTTTTACCAAATATGGAATCTGACTATATGTAGCCACCGACAACCCAATCAGTAAACAAATGTCGTGAGAGTCTTTGTGTGACTACCAGAACGACCACAAAGGTATGCAAAAAAAAAATATTAAAAGCCATAAGGGTCGTGCCACAAGAGCTGAAAAATGTGTCACGAGGACATAGATTCTTATTTAAAATTGAAAAAAAAATCAAAAAAAAAACAAAAAAAATAATAAACGCCGACGATCGACAACCAACGTTAAAATTAGTAAAGTCGCCGACTGTGTAAAAATCAAAAGGAAAAAAATGACAACATAAAAATATTGAAAAAAATTAAATTTGGAAAAAAAGGAAGGCGACTAGTGTTTTTATCAAGAGAACCGATTATATTGATTATTAACCATCTAAATTATATAAAATTTAACACGATATTAATTTCATTATTTTTTTCCATTTTATATTATAATTGTATCATATAAGTTGAACGTGATCCACTGTTAAATGATTTGCCTTTGAACTCAAATGAGGCCCATGTACATTGGTGCATTGGATTTTCGAGTCGTATAGGGCTTTGGGCTCCTATTATGATTTTCAGCTTCCAAGTTTGTTTACAAAATACAATAGAGCCTCTATAAATTAAATATTCAATAAATTAATAATTTTTCTAAAATACTAATATTTTTAGTTTTGATTTAGACCCAAAGTCTAAATTAATATTTTGATAATTTAATAAGATAATAATTTTTTAGAAGACCCTAATATAAATTTATGGTCCCTTCAATATTATATATTAATAATTTTATACAATTATAAATATAATTAGGACAACTTTGTAAAAGATGATTATATTGTTCTTTGTTTCTTCTTACAAATAATTCCATGGTTGGTTGGTTTTAATTTGCATCGACTAATTAAGAATGTTTGATGTTGTTTATGTAGTGGTTGATTTCCTACTATACATGAACTTGCATTAAGTTTTAACTAGTACTACGTATTACAATAAACTTTGTTTTTTAGGGGTATGCATTATATTTAATTAGTCACATTGTACATGTAATCATTCAATTAGTCAATACAATGTATATGTTTTATTCATGAAGAATATTGTAGGTTCGTTGAATCGGAAAAAAATCTCTTTAAATTAATAAATTATTAATTTATTAATTAATTAATACCTCTTTAAATTAATAAAATTACGTGGTTCCGACATTATTAATTTATAGATATTTTACTGTACAAAATTCTAAAAAATCGATTAATATGCAAATTTTCTTTTTATCTCTTTATAACTATGGTAGCAAACAATGATGGAATTTGAATTAAGTTAAATCCAAATTAGATTATTTGGATTACCAATTTTGAAGTTCCAAAATTGTACGCTCGTTGAATAGCAAAGTTGTTCACCAACAGATGAACTTTCCTTTGTGGTTCATTAGAAAAAAAGAATATGTTGTTATTTTTAAGAAATTAAAGTTTAAATAATTTATTTAATATTATAATGCTTGGTTAGTGAATATAAAATTATCTAAAGTACATCTTACTAATTTGTCTTTGTATATTTAGTTTAAAAATTATAAGTTTTTTTTTTAATATTATGGTACAGTTAAATTTTTTAGATATAAAAATAGTTTTTTTTAAAGAGAGAGATACTTTGTAACATTATAAAAAATAAAAATAAATTAAACAACTATTTCATTTATACCTTCTCTCCCCCATCCAAATTCAACACTAAAATTAGTAAAATCAAAACTCCATCACCACTTCAAATAAATTTCGGTTCCAAATAATATTTATAAATTTATTCTTGATTCTTCTAATTAGTAATCCCTGACATAAAACCAGTTAGATCCATTTATGTATTTAAAGTATGTACGATAAGAGAGACGTTTATTTTTAATTAAAATTAAATTTTATTTAAAAAAAAGTACTAAATTGAATAAAAATAATGAAAATAAATAGGAAAATTTTAGAACGGGCTACTCACACCGTTGCACACTACTAACGCAACACACCGTTGTACACCATTAGTATTTTAATAAATTTTAAATTATTATTAAAAATCTTAAGGATTCGACTTGCAATTAAAATTATTTTAAAAGAAAATTAAGATTTGGATTTAATAAACCTTTGATATTTTTGTTTTATAGTAATTTTTAAATTAAAATATTAGAGTCAAATTCTCTATCATTCACAAACCCTAACATCAACCCTAAACTATTTTTTCTCCAACTGCCGCTGTCATCACTGCCACCTTGACCCTTCCCTGCCGGCTAAAAACGAACATTGTGACTTACAATTTTATTTGTTAGGCTTGCAGTTTATTCGTTAGAAAAACTTAATTAAATGATTGATTAGAGACTTATTTAGGGATATTTGATTGAAATTGCAGGACCAGTATATTTTACACACGGTGACAGAGGAGGATTTAATACTAAATAAATGATTGATTAGAGACTCATTTAGGGATATTTGATTGAAGTTGCAGGACCAATATATTTTACATACTGCGGCCGCGATATCAACAACGGCGGGGGCTAGATGAAAAAAATAGTTTAGGGTTGATGTAAGATTAGTGGGTGATGGAAATTTTGATACTTTTAATTAAAAAATATACTAAAACAAAATATATAAGGTTTATTGAATCCAAATTCTAATTTTATTTTAAAATAATTTTTATTGCAAGTTAAATCTTTGAGCTTTTTAATAAATAATTTAAAAATTATTAAAATATTAATGATATATAGCGATGTGCAGCGGTATGCCTCGTCCGTTGTAGACTCATCCAATTAAAAATTAATCATAGATATAAAATTATATCCGCAATTTTAAATTAAGGATGAAATGCGATGTTATAATATTACACCATGCCTATAACTTAGTTTGGGATTACGATTCACTTATAATGCCTATAACTTAGTTTAATTTTGGATTACGATTCGCTTATAAATGGCTGCAATCTAAACATTAAAATCTAAAAATATGAATTAAACTTCGTGATTGTTTATGAAGAAGCTCTGTTGAGTACAAAGATTCAACTGACAAGTAGTAGGTATAGTAAAAACGAGAAACTAAATATTTTAAGTAATGTTAGAATTTAAATTATGATATTATGAATGAAAAAAAATAATTTGAGAGGGTCGTCCTTATAATAGACTTCCGTAAATTTTGAAATAAATTAGTCAATTCAAAAATCGATTAAACAAAAAAACAAAGATTCAATTATAATTGACTAGTTCCGACTTGATCTCTTGCAATTGGTCTAGTTACCCTCATTTTTCATTAAACAAATGGATGGTCCAATTATGTTTTTTTCCTTTCAAAAAGGTCCAATTATGGAAATGCGTGGAAAAGTGTAGAAGGGCATTTATGATTAATATACGGTTGGGCTTGTTCATTTCTCTAAACTTCAATCGGGCTTGTTATTATTGGACTTGTATTATTCATTAAACGATGCCCATTACCCAATCAGACATAAAAGATTTTAGACCACCAAACAAACAAAACCGAACTAAGAATAAGGCAAGTGTACAAGCAACTTTGATTTTAGACCACTACAAAAATAATGGGGTTTTTTGGGGCCCAATCCTCAACCTGACATAAAAGATTTCAATGTCTTGATCAAATCGGTCGATGAAGCCATAGATTGCAAAGTGTTTGAAAACTTGAATGACGTGACGATGGTGGTTCGGTTCGGTTCGGTAATCAAGCCGCCCATTTGCATGTCTTATTCCCACTCACACATGAGAGTGTTGGATAAAGTTCGAATAATTTCCCGTTTAGTTCTTCAAGTTAGAGATGTAAACGAATTAAATGTTCAACGAATTATTTGACCAAAATTTTTTTATGTTCGTTTATTTATTAAACGAATAAATTTGAACAAGATTTTATGTTAGATAAACGAACAAATTTGAACAAGATTTTTTGTTCGTTTAATAAAATGAACGAATATGAACAAATGACTCGTTTGTTCATTTACGTTCGTGAACGTTCGGTAATCCGTTCATTTATATTCTCTCGTTTAAATTTATTCACATATATATATTTATATTTATTATTTTTCATAACAAAAGTATAATATTTTAAACAAACTAAATTTATTCGCATATATTCGTTCGTTTAAATTTATTAACATATGTCATTTATGTTCGTTCTTCTATGTTAATAAATAAACACAAACAAGCTATATTCCTTAACAAACGAACACAGACAAGAAATTATGTTCGTTTATTTGTTCGTGTTCGTTCATTTGTTCGGTTAAAATTAAACAAAACGAACATGAACATACCATCGTTTGTGATCGTTCGTGTTCGTTCGGTTCGTTTATAGGCATACTCTAAATAATTTTTCATTTAGCTTTTTAATTTGGTCCCTATATTATTTTTCTAAAATTCATTATTATCCTTTAATCTATCTTTTATTTTTTAGTGTTATAAAAATGAAGTGATCTAACAAAAGATTGTCATGTATAATAATGAAATTAAAAAATTTTATTAAAATTCTCTAAAAATGAAAAATCAAATAAATACTTAAAATTACTAAAACTCGTCTTTTATAATATTCCAAAATTTTTATTTTTGTGATTTTTTACGTACACAAATTAACAAATTTAATACCAATGTAAAATGAAAACAAAAACCTCGTTGACAAATTGGACACCCTTTAAAAAAGGAGGGATTTTAGACTTTTGTAGTTGATTTATCAAAGAGTCGGTCCAAAACACAAAAAGGTGATTTAGACGAAGTTGAAAAGGGTGCAATTTCGTCCCTACATGCCCAAATCTCCAAAAATAAAAATGTGAACATATGTTCTTATCTTCATTGCGTATAATACATGAAAAGTTTATATTTGTCAAAATTAGAACCAATGCTCCTTCCGAGTCCATTTCATAGGAGCTTTGGAATTGAAATATGAAAATGGACAAAGACTTGGTCCCAAATTTATTTTTAATTATGAAAGTAGGTCACCTTGTTTTAGAATTATTCAGTTAAATATTTTTTTTGAGGGTTCAGTTAAATATTTATATCACACTGAATTTGAATAACATGTTTTTTCATTTAAATTATAATTTTATTGAATTAAAAACAATGCAGTGATTATTTTATACAAGTAGTGATAATTAAGTTTTTTTTCTTTTTCTATTAAAGGTCTTTTAATTTATTTTATTACTAAAGTTGATTGGAGAATCTACACAATTTTTAGCTTATATATATTTTTGGAATAATTTCTACCTAAGGGGTAGGGAATGAGAAATTTGTTCATACTGGGTCTAGAACTCACGACCTAGAGGTAGAGGAGATGTCAACTGAAAGCTTTTAGCCACTTACACTATAAGTTGTTGACAATTTTTAGCCTCTATTTGTACTCTCTAAATTTACATTGCTAGTGTCTGAACAATTGAAATATTCCTTTTAACACAATAATGGAAATTCCTCTAAATTAAACCCTATAAAGAAAATCTAAATAAAGCACACACGATAGTCTTTTGAGGATAGAAGAATAATTCCATTTGCCAAAACATGTAGAATGTACTTTTCATGGACAAAGCACAAATCTATGAAGAATTTAAATAAATTATTTTAGATTATGTAATTGTCTATTCAAATAATGTCATCACTAATTTTTGAAATACATGTTTTAGAATATAATGTATTTTATCATTATAAATATTTATTAAATAAAATTTATAAGGTTTAATGAATCTTTCATGAAACTTAAATTATTGATATTTAAAAATGATATATTTTAAATTATTCTGTTTACTTACAAAATTTAATTCGAATTGAAAAATCAATATTTTATTCGATTCATCAAAAATTTATGACTTGTCAATTTAACTAATTCAAGTTTTTTGACTTGATTCGATCAAATAATTACTCTTATTATACAATAATTTATAAAAATAAATTTATTGTTTAGTTTACCGACGAGTAATAATTTATTTCTCAAATTATTTTAAAGGTCAAAGCTACAAGGCTAATAATTTAATGTTGCGCATAAAAAACATACAAACAAATTAATTTATTAATTTATTGTCCATAAAAATCCAACATTGAAATCTCTACGTATTCATCTAACTAAATACGTATAATAAATTGGAGATCAAATATCAAAGTTTTACTTGAACATTGGTGATCACACAAAATGATTATATACTAACATGTCGACCCGATCCAACTCAAATATAATATTTTATTTAAATTTACTTATATTTTTAGTAAATATATGATTTATTAGTTTGCGCTGATTTAAATTGAAAATATTTTTAATGAGATTTAATTTTAAAAAAATAAAATTCAGATTAGTTATTGTAAAGATTCATTATAAAATAATTTGATTTGTTTTATTCACAACGTCAATATTTAAACATTTAACTTAAATTAACGAGTCTAGCATCTCATATCGCTAACCAACTGATTGGTGATTAAATTTAATTATATTAGTAACTAACATTCATTTATATTTGTATAATTATTATATCAAGAGTTAATTGCACCACACATCTTCAAACTATAACTATTATTTTAAGTTGCTACATATACTTTTTAATATTATAGTTTCATCATCAAACTATGACTCATTTTAAATTAATCCTCAAACATTTGAATATTTAAATTTTATCTCCAAATAACAACTCTCATTTTAAATTAGTCTCAAAATTATGAACATTTCAATTTCATCCCAAATCATTGATATATTATAATCATGTCTATTGTTAATAAATCTTTAAAAAGTTGTTAACTGTCATGTAATCATTGATGTTTATTATGTAATAATATGATTTGACATAAACGATAATTAATGTTGCATGCATTTATACATTTGGTATGAAATTGGAATTTCAAAATTTTGACGTTCAATTTATAATAAATGTCATAGTTTGATGACAAATTTAAAATGAGAGTCGTAGTTTAAAAATTAAGTAGAAATACCCAAGACTAATTTAAAGGGCTTATATTACAAATAAGTAGCTAAAGTACACCAACTTTTCATTTAGGTACTTAAAATATTTTTTGGTCAAAATAAGTATCTAAAGTATACCAACTTTTCATGTAGGTACCTAAAATATTTTTTGGTCAAAATAGCTACTTAAACTATAATATATATATATATATATTTCATCTAGGTTCCTAAAAGTTGTCACGTGGCATTAAATAAAAATATATTAGGTACCTATTTTAATAAAAAAATATACTTTAGGTATCTAGTTTAATAAAAAAAATATATTTTAAGTACATACTTTGACGAAAAATAATTTAGGTACCTATTTTGACCAAAAATATACTGTAAGTACTTAATTTAACCAAAAAGTACATTTTATGTACTTATTTTGACAAAATAATTTAGGTACCTAAACGATAAAGTTAGTATACTTTAGATATCTATTTATGATATAAGCCAATTTAAAACGAGGGTCGGAATTTGGGACACGATACAATTAACTATAATTTAAATATGATAATTATTCAATGCACATGCGCCTGTGAAAATTTTGATTACCCAAGTGCTTTCGTTTTTGGGATTAAGGGTTTTGTTTAGGCTTAGTATTTAGGGGTTTTAGTTTACGAATTTTGAATTTTGAATTTTATGGGATATGATTAGAATTTAAGATTCAAAGTTAAAATTTAAGGTTTATAAGTTAAAACCTAAATCCCTAATTATATTACCATAAAAACTAAGTCCTAACCTATAAACCTTACATTTTAACTATAAACCTTAAATTCTAATATTAAACCTAAATTATAAATCCCTACACTCAAATCCTTAAACTTTATATCTCAAATTAAATTCCTAAACACTAAATTTAAGTGAAAACTTTTCGTTTTCAACCCTTTTTCAAAAAAATCAAGAGTATTTAAGGAAAATACAATCTCCTTACGTTTCAATAACCAATGAAAACCTGCCAGATCAGCCTGCTCTTCGTATTATCCGTAAGAAAGTTTGCAGACGATGGTTACTTTTTTTTGGAAAATTTAACCATCATGTAATTGTAATGTAAGGTGAATTTAGGTTGCATTTCCAAGCAATTTGACCTAATTAATTATTACACAAACTTTTTCTTTGTTGACGAAAATAACCTCAGCTTTAATTTTTAGTGATTTTTATTCCCTCTAAAGTTCTAAACACCCAAAAAGAAGGACGTTACAATTTAAATCGTCCACAGACAGGGGGTATAACGTCATTTCGCATTTTATATTTCGCTTTCTTTTTTTATTTGTTTTCTTTTTTATCAAAAATAAAGTAAACAACATCTTTTTTTTTTATTTGTTAGTCCACTTATATATTGTATTTTTATTCGATGAGAAGCTGTTCATGTTCCGAGAATTCTCCCCTTCTAGCTTTAAAAAACACCCCCCAAAAAAATTTATTTAATATTCTTTTTATTTTTTTTTAATTTTAATTTCATTTTTGAAGGTATATCTCGAAGAAGGACCCGATTCTTCTTTTCTTCAGAGTAGATATGTATAAATCTCTCATTTTTATTAGTTTCTTGGAGCTAAGATGGATTTTTGAACTGGTAAGGCTGTTTTCTTGGATTTTAGTTTTAGATTAAGTTTATTATTATTTTACTTAAATTGAAATTTTGTTTTTGATTTGCTATATCTATGTTGTGTGATGAGTGGTTTATCTTTCCTTTTAGCTGTTTTGTTTTTTAATTTTGATTTGTATAGAATCAGATCTCTTATCTACTGTCAGTGATTTTTTATATTATCTTTTTTAAAGTTATTTTAGCTTGCTAGTTATCACTATTGGAAGATCTGTATCTGTATGTGTTTTTTTTTTTTTGAATTTAACTTTACTGATATTTATGCTTTTGATTAGTTGAATGGAACTTAGTAAAGAATATGGAAGAAAATCCATGTTTGCTTTAACTTTAATTTTTAATTGAACAATGTTTTTGTTGTTGGTAAAATATGTCGTAATTTTATTTTTATTTTCTTATGATGATCTATCATTTGTGTTAAATGTATTGATATTAATTTCACTTTTTTTTCTTCTAAATCTATATTTATTTTTTCCCTATTTTTTGGTTGACATGTTTTTGATAAACACTGACTTGGTGGCCTTTGCTCAGTTGCTGTTGTTTTCTAAGAGAATCCCAAGTGGATTTATCATTTTATTCTGTTCTAATTTATTTTGGGTTTCCCCCTCGAATAATATCTTATGGAATATTTGATCATACATATGAAACTAACCTTTGTCCAGATGTTGATTCTAATGGATGCTTTTTCTTATTCTTATTTTTAATCTCAGTTGGATTCTTATCAAATGAAAGCATGTGCTGTGGATGGGAGCGGTTAAACCCGAAGCCGACTCCGATAACATCAGATACTTCTTTTGAAGATAGCAGACATCCTAGTGTAGATATGAATCATTTAACTGTAGTGACTGAAGATACTTTTGCAAGTTTGCTTGAGCTTGCTGCTAATAATGATTTTGAGGCCTTTAAACAATCTATTGAGCATGATCCTTCTGGCGTTGATGAGGTTGGATTGTGGTATGGTCGTCAGAAAGGCTCGAAACAGATGGTTAATGAGGAGAGAACTCCGTTGATGGTTGCTTCTACGTATGGTAGCATTGATGTTATTAAGCTGATACTTTCATCTTCGGATGCAGATATTAACCAAGTGTGCGGCTGTGACAAAAGCACGGCCCTTCATTGTGCCGCCTCGGGTGGGGCTGTTAATGTTATCGATGTTGTGAAGCTGCTTTTAGCTGCTGGTGCCGATGTAAATATGGTTGACGCAAATGGTAATCTGCCTGTTGATGTTATTGTTGTCCCTCAAAAGCTTCGAGATGTGAAATTAACTCTTGAAGAACTCCTTGCAACCGAGAGTTCTGGTTTCAATTTGAGTTCAAGTGTGACAGCCATAGAAAATTCCGACTCCCCTCCTCTATTGCCTTTGCAGGAAAACGGATCATTGTCATCTGGTTCGGATTCCCCAACGAAGTCGGGGCCTAGTGATGCTCCTATTTCTTCGGCATCAGAGAAGAAAGAATACCCGATTGATCCATCTCTTCCGAACATCAAGAACAGCATCTATTCAACAGATGAATTTCGGATGTATTCATTCAAGGTGCGGCCTTGTTCACGTGCCTACTCCCATGATTGGACTGAGTGCCCATTTGTTCATCCCGGGGAGAATGCTCGAAGAAGGGATCCTAGGAAGTTCCATTACAGTTGTGTTCCTTGCCCTGATTTTCGCAAGGGAGCATGTAGGCGAGGAGATATGTGCGAATATGCCCATGGTGTTTTTGAATGCTGGCTACACCCTGCTCAGTATCGGACCCGGTTGTGCAAGGATGGTACTAGTTGTGATAGGAGAGTCTGCTTCTTTGCTCATACTCCCGAGGAACTCCGACCTCTGTATGTCTCCACTGGTTCTGCTGTTCCATCTCCTCGATCTAGCACTTCCGGTGCTACAGCTATGGATTTTGCTGCTGCCATGAGTCTCCTGCCCGGATCACCTTCATCTGTATCAGTTATGTCTCCGTCACCGTTTACTCCGCCCATGTCGCCCTCCATGAACGGCATGTCTCATTCTAATGTTGGCTGGCCACAACCTAATGTTCCAGCCCTGCATCTTCCTGGAAGCAACCTTCAATCTAGTCGACTGCGATCTTCTCTTAATGCAAGAGACATTGAAGCTGAAGACTTCAACTTGCTGTCTGATTTTGATGTGCAGCAACATCAGCTGATGAATGAGTTATCCGGCCTTACTCAGCCATCGATGAGTTCAAGTTCTTTTAACCGATCTGGTCGAATGAAGCCCCTGACCCCATCAAACGTCAATGATCTCTTTTCTGCTGAGAGCTCATCTCCACGGTACTCGGATCAAGCGTTGGCTGCTGCTGTTTTCTCTCCGACTCATAAGTCTACCGCTCTCAATCAATTGCAGCAACAGCAAAACATGCTATCACCTATAAATACGAGTTTTTCTCCTAAAAATATTGAGCATCTTCTCTTGCAGGCTTCTCTATCCGGTAGGATGTCTCCTCGAATTGTTGAACCAATCTCACCGATGAGCTCACGGGTTTCATTGTTAGCTCAACGGGAGAAGCAGCAAGAATTTCGTAGCCTAAGCTCTAGGGAGCTCGACTCTGGCTCGGCTGCCATTGTTGGTTCCCCGGTTAATTCATGGTCAAAATGGGGATCCTCCAATGGGAAGCCGGACTGGGATGTAAATGGCAATGGGTTAGGCAAGCACCGCAGGTCCTCATTTGAGCTTGTTAATGGAGATGAGCCCGATTTATCATGGGTTCAATCCCTTGTAAAAGAATCTCCCAGTGAGATCAAAGACGAAGTAGCAGCACCGGTCTCAGGTGAGGGTTCTAGCATGACCTCAGATCTGGTCGATAATGCTGTGTTGGGTGCTTGTCTCGAGCAAATGCAGCTCGATCAACTTGTGGCTCAGCAGAACTGAAATCGGTTTCGTGGAGCCCTCAAAGTAGAGACAACAGAAACGGTTATGGCGAATAACATTTGTACTTTTTTTTATGATTCTGCTGGTGATTGAATACCAAAGGAAAGGCAAAGAAGAAAAGAAGGTGAAGGCAAAGAGATTGAGGTCAGTTTTACAATGGAAAGTTCAATTTTCACCATTTATTTATATTATCATTACAACAAAACAATTAGAACAGGTTGAGGATAATCTTGCCATGTTTTAAAGAAATTATGAGCAGGCTTAGGTGTTTCTTCTTCTTCAAATATGTCTAAATTAGATTTGCAATGCCGCTATCTCAAAATTTATGATCCTTTGATGGTGATGAAGATAAACATTCAACTAAACTTTATTGCTTGATTCGTATTCCTCTTAACTTCATTGCTACATATTATTCTTTAATTGGATAGATGAGTATTGTTTTCCATTTTTACTACTTTTATTGCATGTAGCGAGGCATAGTATTTCCTATATTTTCCCTCGAGTTGCAACTTTTTTTGCTGCATATTCTTTAATTTGATAAAATAATGGTAACATGCAAAAATAAAATGAAAAATGGAATAATATTCTTTTGCATGATGGAAGAGAGAATTTTTTTATGAAATATAAAAAAATATTTTATTATTTAAAATAAGAATAGAATCTATCGAGTAGTAGTGTAAAAGAGTGTTACTCCTAAATGAACCGTGTTTGAGTAGTTTTTGTGTGTGTGCGATCTTCTAATTACATTAGACAATTTTAAAAAAATATAAAAAAGTGAAAAAATTATATAAAACAATGAACACAAAAAGTTTGAATATAGCACCGGTGCAATATAATATAATGGAATTAGCAACAACGCAGAAAATTAAGGATGATAGATATAGTTTTACAGATTTTATACTGCACCCGCTCAATTGGGACGAAAATGGGTATATGTTTAGTGGCTAGTGGGCGAGTATGGATATAAAAAATCATACCTGCCGTAGATAGTGGGTAAGTGATGGATTTAAGACCTTTCTTGCATTGTATTTGTCCGCCTATTAATTACCTACCATATGAATTTTGGGCCATTTATGTGTGTAGATTTTGATTATGCCTTTTATTATAATGTTTTATGTACTAAGATTTTAGTTTGTTTTAAAATCTACGTTAATTCTTAAGTTTGTAGACTTTAAACTCAATATCGTTTGAAAAATGATGGGTTATGATCGAGTTTGAATTAATTAGATTGTAAATTTATAATATGTGGTTAAGTAAAATTTATACCAGTGCAAATATGATTTAGTTAAGTTAGTTATAGTTAATTAGCTGTAGTTATATAAAATTTATGCTGATGTAAATTTACTTTAGTTAAGTTAGCTATAGTTAATTAGTTAGTTATAGTTAAATTTAAACTGGTATAAATGTATTACACTTGATCAATCAATAAAGTATGCGGAGTTTTACTTTTATTAAATAAAACTATGATTTATTTTTACATAATTTGATATTAGTGGCAGCTTGCCAGACGACTAAAACCAGATACAGGCTGGACAGTTCTATCTAATTAGACAATAGGTAAGGTGATGAATTTGAGAATGTAAATGTATGAGTGGATGTGAATTTAAAAGTTGTTTCCGCCGTGAATGGTGGATAGATAGTAAACATAAATATTTTTAGGGGTATGAGTATGAGGGAAGGATATCTGCACTCGTCTCGTCCCGCTCATTTACCATTCCTAAAAAAAGTGCTATAAAATTATTACCCACCCGGTATACACACCTTCTCACTAGTAAATGGAAAAAAGCCGGGGGGATGATTTACTCTAAATTGTTTTATTCTCAATGTTTTACTTATTCACAGTTTTTTGTGTAATAGTTATATTCGATTTATTGGTTAATTAATTTGAATTAAGCAATGCATAAATTTATTATGGAGTGATGATTTTATTTTAGTTTATTCTATTCACAACGCTAGAATTCGAATCTTTAATCTTAAAGTATTTAGTATTTCATCTCGTTAGACCAATTAATAATTGATCTTAAATTTTCAATAATGTTAGAAAGTAAAAAATATATTTAATAAATACAAAATTTAAAACTTACATGTATACTTTTCTTTTCGTTTTTTAAGTCTTAATGTAATTACGAGGTAATATATGTTCATATTTTTTTCGTAATTTTTTGACAGTATACACACACCTTGCAAACAAAGCTGATCGAGCACTAGTTCCATAGGATGAACATCATCTTTCCCACTAGGACGATCACTAGTTAAGTTCTTCTTTTAGTACTTTTAATTTTATATTTAAAATTAATAAAACATAATGTTAATTATTTTTTTTGGATAAGTAACATAATGTTAATTATGTTGTAATTTGACATATATTTTTATGGGTGAAATTTTGATATACGTGTAAAATTTATTTTACACAAGCTTGTATATTTACACTATAAAACTCATCCTAATTTCTTAATCCTAACCCTAAAAACTAAACCCTAAACTATACACCATAAACTCTAAATTTTAACCACTAACTTTAAAATCTAAGCCATAAAACCAAAACCTCTAACTTTAAACTCTAAATCAAGCCTCTAACCCCTAAAATTAAAAGACTTGTATGCACAACATGTGTACCAAATATTTTCCTTTTTTATATGCAATTAATAAAAACACTATTTATCACAAACGAGATTGGTTCAAGTGGTAAGCATCTTGATATCGCTTAAGCAGGTTTCGAGTTTGAGGCGTTGTGTATGCAGAAAATTCTCGCTGGGAGACTTACCCACCAAAATCATATATGCGACGCGGGTCAGTCCGAATTAGTCAGAACGAATCCCTGGAAATCGAAAAGGCAACAAAAAAAACACTATTTGTTAATCTTAACTATTAATTATCCAATAATTCAAAAAATATAAAAATTTTAGCTTGTGTTAATAGATCGACCTCCAAATAAATATACGAAATTATTCAAATGCATATTATATCAAACCTCTTATTTTAATTTTTCTTCTTTGGGTCAACAATCTTTAGAGCAAGTGGTTAAAGTTTTTAGTTGACACCAGAGATGGATCCAGAGGGGGTTTGAGGGGGCATTCGCCCTCCAAAAAATTTGAAATTCATATATGATTTAGAAACTTTTTAAATTTTTCTATGTATTTTTTGTTTAAAATCTATTTTCGCCCTCTCTAAAATTTTATAAGTTCGCTCATCTTAGAATTTTATAGGTTCACCCTAACATAAAATCATACGTCCATCCCTAGTTGACACTCTCCTCTTTTCTCTAGGTTGTGGGTTCAAAATCCATTAGTAATAAATTCCCCTCCCTCACCCTAAATAAAAATTGTTAATTTTTTTTTTCATTCTTTAGTGGTGTGGAGCTAGTGGTTGAGTTTGGTAGGCATTATGGATTTTAGTTTATAGTAAATGGAAAATGGTGTTCTTAACTGCCAAATTAGGTAATACTGATATACATTATATAAAATTAATTATTTATATTAATGTAAACTAAAATTAAATAATTATCCATTTTTATTGCAACCAATTAAACCACTATAATATACGCATGTGTGTCTAATGCATAAAACCCAAAGCTTACTCAGCAAATTTTGTTTGTATATACATATTGTAATGGCAATGGCGGTTTTGATTGCGAAAGATTTTCCAAATATTGATGTGTGTTATACCCTCCGTTTTGGATATAAATATTTATTGTTCGGTTAAAATCAAATTAATAGATTAAATCAAATTTTAAATCGATTAATGGTTAATTTTTTTTTTAAAATTCGGTTATTGATTAATTCGATTCAAAATCAGTTAATTAATTGAAATAAAATAAAATAAAATAAAATATTTTAATATATTATATATATATTACATATATAATTTAAACTCATACGTGTTAAGATGTAAATACAAAAACTAATTTTTACCCTAATCACTACAATACTCGTTAAGATTTCAAGGTCAAATCAATTTTTAACAGCAAAAATTTAACTAAAGAAAAACAACGAACTTTAAAATTTTGTTCAATTAATTTGGAAACCGATCAAATTAGCTGAACTTTATTTTGTTCGTTTAATAATTTAAAAAATTGATTATATTATTAATTTTTTATTAATTACGATCGATTGAACATTAGTTCTGGATGTATCGGTCTTGACGCAGTCTTGTAGTAAACAGTTTGGGATATATCGTGTAAGATTTTTCCTAATGGCGTAAATCTTTTGACATGGATACGCAAATAGTACAAGCATCAAATTACACGCACTTCTTTTGCGGAAATACCACATTGTGAAATCCAATGAAAATTTCAGGGACTAAAGTCCTGTTTGCGATTGTTTCTGGGTGGAAAAGCAAAAAACAACAAAAAAACATGCATATTTTGAGTGTGAAAACTTTGGTTTGCTCTCCAAACTAGCTTCTCAAACTTTGGTTTGTCAAAAGGTATAAAAATTAACTTTTGCAAAACCTTGGTTTGCCCTAAACCTTGGTTTTGCAACCTCAACCGCAAACAAAGCCTAAATGTGTCATTAACTCTTTAAGAATATAAAGTGTGGGATTTCTATCTTATTTTTCAATCGTACAAGGGAAAAATCGAGTGGATTTAGGGTGCGACATACTATGGTTCAGCTACGGTACGACACTAACCGAAATGTTATAAAACAAGAAACATAAAATGTTACACTTTTTATAACATCTTAGGTTGGTAGTCTCACGACAAGTATCGACACTTATAGACAAATTCCGATACTTACAAAAACTTAAAATGTTACCAAAACTTTTAAGTATCGATATTCGGAACTAAGTTTCGATAATTAACCATCAACCTAAAATATTATAAAAAATATAACATTTTTTATTTTAAATTCCGTTTTTGTAACATTTTCAACCGTAGCCACACTTTAGACTCGCCCGGAAAAAACACCCTCTTTTATCATTTTCTATCATGCATGTAATATAATGCAAAGAATAGAGATGTTATTCATTATTTTATTACCCCACATAACCTTACTTTTAGTCAATTTAGTCATTGAAAGATAATATTCCTCAAACACCACATTTTTTAATTAAAAAATAGGAATTAAGGTATAAATTTCAATAATGGAGATATATGTAACAATTAAGGTATTTGAAATTGAAATTAAGCAATAAAACTTTAGTCGAATGTTACATCATCTTCATCAAAGCCCAAATGAGCATACATTTTGAAGAAAACAAAATGCACCTAAACCTTCTCAAAATTTCTTCTAAAAGTATAAGACACAGATTGTCATCAAGTACTTGTTCTAATGCTTTGTTGTAATAATAATGATAATAATAAATGGTGAAATTTGAAGTTTCCATTGTAAAACAGACCTCAATCTCTTTGCCCTCGCCTCCTTTTCTTCTTTACCTTTCCTTCAAGGTTCAACCACCAACAGAATCCGAAAACCCGAATAAAAAATTCGAATGCTATTTACCAAAACCTTTTCTGTAGTCTCTACCTCAGGAGGGCTCAATGAAACCGGTTTCAGTTCTGCTGAGCCACAAGTTGATCCAGCTGCATTTGCTCGAGCCAAGCTCCCAACTCAGCATTATCGACCAGATCCGAGCTCATGCTAGAACCCTCACCCGAAACCGGTGCTGCAGTTTTCTCTTTGATCTCACTGGGAGATTCTTTCACCAGGGGTTGAACCCATGATAAACCGGGCTCGTCTCCATTACATAGATCAAATGAGGACGACCTGCGATGCTTTCCTAACCCATCAGCATTGACAGCCCAATCCAGCTTCCCATTGGATTTTGACTGTGAATTAACTGGCCAACCAACAATGGCAGCCGAACCAGAACAGAGCTCCCTAGAGCTTAGGCTGCGAAATTCTTGCAGCTTCTCCCGTTGAGCTAACATTGAAAGCCGAGAGCTCATCGGTGAGATAGGTTCAACATTTCGAGGAGACATTCTACCGGATAGAGAAGCCTGCAAGAAAGGATGCTCGATATTTTTTGGAGAAAAATTTGTATTTATAGGTGATAGCATGTTTTGCTGTTGTTGAAATTGATTGAGAGCAGGGGACTTATGGGTCGGGGAGAAAACGGCAGCAGCCAATGCTTGATCAGATTACCGCGGAGAGGAGCGCTCAGCAGAAAAGAGATCATCAAGGTTTGATGGGGTCAGGGGCTTCATTCGACCAGCTTGGTTAAAAAAACTTGAATTAATAGATGGCTGAGCAAGGCCAGATAACTCATTCATCAGCTGATGTTGCTGCACATCAAAATCAGGCAGCAAGCCGAAGTATGTTTAATTTTTATTAATTAATTTAATAATATTTAGCGACGTTTATTGTTAGCGATATTTAGCAGTGTTAGTCAAATATTATAATTTTTTTTGTTTATAAACATGTTTTTAATATAAAATATTTATTTATCCACATCATGAGTGCAACAGATATTAATATTTATTAATTTTAACTTTATATGTAACCCGTTATATGTTAGCCAATCATAATATCATATTTATCACTCTACTAGACAATCGAACATAAAATTAATAAATTGATATAAAAAATATCACCCAACTTTTGATCAATTAATGAATGGTTCTCATAAATATATTTTTATGTAAATAGTCTGTTCATCCACATCTTGAATGTATCAAAATATACTCATATTTATTATTATTTTTTGATAAACTCATATTTATTAATTTTATTCTTTTACATAACACATTGCAGTAAAAAGTGTTATTTAACAAAATGTTTGATGAAATAACTTTATTAAAATATTATCAATAATTTTAAATAAACTACAACGTTTTAAATTTAGAGATTAATTTAAACTTGATTATAATTTAAGAAAAATTATATCATAGGTCATTCATGTCACGTCATTCATGGGACCAACCAATCAAATGCATCAATTTCATTAATTTTTCCATCTCATCATTTTACCAAGTGAATCTTCACTTAGTAAAAACTTTTTTTAAATTTAATTTACAGTAAATATTAGTGAAGATTCACTTGGTAAAAAAATAAGATAAAAAATTAATGAAATAAATGTATTTGATTAGTTTGTCTTATAAATGACGTGACGGGAAAGAACCATGATATAATTTCTCATGTAGGTACACCTAGTTAAATTAACCGATTAAATAATTTTATCCAATTCGTGGATTCGTTTTTCTAATCGCTGCCCTTTTATCTATATAGCGCAAATGGGGCGGCTGCTAAAGTTTTTCTTTAATTAATCATCTTTGGTATGTATAATAATTAATTATTTTTTTATTGCTTATGTCGAAATACTATTTTAATAAGATTTAGAGTTGTTCACATTTGAAGGAACAAATTATTTATTGAGCAAATATCCAAAAAAACAATTAGAATTGTGCATGTATCTCTTATTATTTTTAAGTGTTTCCCCCCTTAATTATATAGATGTGCAACATCGTTGTTGTTTTTTTTAAATATAGAGAAGAAACTATGCGAACAAGTGTCTCGTTAAAAAACCCTCTTAAGCTTAAATGAGGGAAAAATAATGCACATGTTCGTATTTACAGAAACAAAGACTTCACAAATAATCAACGTGATACTAAATAATGTCCATCTCAGGTGATAAGTCATCATGTACCAAAGCAAGCAAGCTAACCGGTGCCGACTGATACAAACGAGTTGCGAAATCGATCACCCTGAACGCAGAAACATCATGAGGCCGAGCCAGCTTGGCTAAACCATCAGCAACCTTATTTTCCGTCCGTCATACATACCTTACTTGCACCTCCCAATCCCTGTCTATTAATTCATTCGCAACATGCACCAACGACGTCATACTCCCAACCAGGGTCCGCTTATTCAAGATCCGAACCACGTCCAAACTATCCACCTCGAGTACCACTTTTCACATTCCCTTAGCCCAAGCTATCTTTAAACCCTCAACAACTCCCCTTAACTCATCTTCAAGGACGAAACAAATACCCACAAACTTATTAAAGCCAACAATCCAATCTCCATCACTATTATGGATCACGCCACCGTACGAAGCAAGCCCCGTAGGGGATAAACGAGACTCATTCGTGTTCAATTTACACCATTGCGACGAGGGTAACTGCCAGTACTCCCCAGGCGAATCCACGGCCCGCCCATGATGCACCTGCGATGTTGCGCTAGTTAGCTCCAAAACACACTGATCATACATATTGTGACACTCTTCCCACACACTAAAGGTCTTACGTTGCTCCGGCTAAAAAATACACAAGTTTCTATGCTTCCACAAAACCCACAAAACCATGCGGTATATGCATAGCAAAATACGATGGGTTCGCCAAATTGACCTTAATTCAATCACAGAAATTCATAGATAAAAACTCCGAAAGCTTATTCGCATTGACTGTTGCAACCCATATCGCAACGGCCACAGGGCAACTCCGTACTATGTGATCAATAGACTCTACCAAATCCCCACACTTCCTACAAGACATGTTATCGGTCATGTGCCGCCGAACCCGTTCCACATTCGTGAGTACTCGGCCATTCACAATGAGCCATAAAAATATACGGATTCTAAGTAAACCTTTAAAATTCACGACTAACTTCCACAGATTGTCTTCCTCTGAATCTACCGACAAAGTACGTAAATCGTAAGTAGATCGCATAGTGAAATCACGAGAAGCCGTCCATTTCCAACCCACACCATCTCCCTTACCTAAATGACTGAGAGGCATAGTGCCGATCAGTCTATGTAATACCACATCATGAAGGAACTCTGCACACTCACTCCACTTCCAATTCCCCGATTCATCAATCATGTTCGCAACAGATACCTTAGGAAGATTCGGTACACATGATGGATCAAGAACCTTATGCACCAATGGCCCGATATCCCCTAGCCATACATCCCTCCAAAAGTCGATAGCTCGGCCATTCCCCACATACCACACAAAACCATCGCGCACACTACTCCAAACCAGGCTAAGTCCCCTTCAAAGATGTGAGCAATTATTTCGATGAATCTCCTTTGGGATACAACCCTCCCATTTATACTTTGTCTTTAAAACCTGTGCCCATAATTGGTTTGGGCGAGCAACATGGTTGAAGGCAATTTTCATCAAAAAAGCTGCATCGAGTATTACAGAATAGATGAAAGTACAGAGTTAGCAAGTACTACACGCCCCGCAAAAGAAAGATTTCTCTATTTCCAATTTACGAGGTTGACCCCAAGCCAACCATCCGTATGACCCCAGACAAAATTTCTAATAATTTTTTCTATTTCCAAGCAAATACCCCTTGACAGAATAGTGGATTGCATCGAGTAGTACAGAATAGATGAAAGTACAGAGTTAACAAGTACTACACGCCCCGCAAAAAGAAAGATTTATGGCAGACTTAGCATCGTTGGTTTTTGGTTAAATGGTTGTCATTTATTATTTATTATAATTATTGTTGTGTTTTCTACGTATTCACTTATTGTTATTTATTTATTTATTTATATATATATATATATATTTGCATATTTGCGTTTTGTATGTTATGTTTAATAAGTTTCTCCTCTCCTAATAAGACTGGCAACTTTTATGTTTATGTAGCATGTTTTATGTGCTATTGTGCCCTTTTTTTTCTTCCCTTGTAGTATTTTTATTTTCTTTAGGGTGAATTTGCCGTCGACTTTTCAGTGACGGTGCACTTTAATGATTTTAAGTAAAATAAGTAATTAATGTAATTGTTTCACTCTAATTTGTGTAGCCTTTTATTGTAACTTTGTTTTATTTTTTGTTCAATAAAACTAGCGTATCTACACGTATATGAACAAATTCAGTAACAATATTTCCTTTTGAAAATTAAATATTTTTAAGTGTGCAATTAAAAAACATTATTTTAAATTATTATAAAAAATTTGCATTCATGAAAAAATTTATAAACTTAAAAGCACATACTTTAAATTTTAATAAGTTCACCTTATTTATAGAATAATTAATTCAAACTTGTTTTGGTTGTCTATATTTTATTTTTTATAATAATATTTGTATACAATATTTTCTTTTATGAAATTTATAAACATAAAAAACTTAATTTGAGTCTTAATTATTGTAGTCCAAATTAGACTTATATTTACGTGGACATATTTTTAAATATATTTACGAAATTTACTTTTTCCTTAAATAATCTCAAATATTAGAAGAAATGTTCAATTTAAATAATAATTATTCACTCGAATAGATATAAGAAATAAATAAAGAGTGTATTGATTTTTCCCCGGTGTTGGTGCTCCACGTTTTTTTTCTATTCCATTTGTGATTTGAATCGACAATTAACCAAAATTTATTAAGGTCTTTGTAGTCCGCCCTTCGTACACTTAAAAAGAGTCCGTTAGGATTGGCGGACTCCATTTCTCTTAAATCCCAGTTCAATTCCTCCTCCCGCACACGCCCGCACTTTCACCGGCACCTCCGGTCACATCCCCTCCTTTTACTCACCTAACCGGTCATCTCTCCAACCTTTCCACTTCCTCAACCGGTTCTGTCGCTCTCACACTTTAGTAAAAAGCATTTTTGTCCTACTTTCGTATGGGTTCGTAAATAAGGATACATATACATTTTCAACAACAAATCAAGGGTATTTAAGGAAAATAGAAAACTCCTTACGTTACTGTAGCCAATGAAAAGTTGCCAACTCATCCATTCTTTGGCATTATCCACAAGTGAAGTTGCAGCTGATAATTATTTCTGTTTCGAATAAGGGTGAATTTAAGTCGAATTTCTAAGCAATTTGAGGGGAGGACAATGTTAAATTATTACACAAAACTTAGGTCGTCTGTCAAAGGGAGTTGTCCGGTGAAAACATCAAAAGCCAATAAATCACCCCCATGACGAAAATAACCCTGCCTTTTATTTTTAATGGAAATATTTTCCTTTATGGAAACGTGGCGTTTCAATTTGATTGGTCAACAAAAACAGGGGGAATAACGTCATTTTCCATTTTGTCTTCTTTTTATTTTAGACAGTCTATTGTAATTTGGGTTTTATTTTCATACCGGTACGTGTAAAATATTTTTACATAATTTTTTATAAAATCTAAAATTTTAACGTTAGTATCATAAATTTTAAACTTTAAATTTTAGTATTTAAATTCTAACTATAAACCTTAAATTTTAAACCTTATAACTTAAACTTTTAAATTAAATCTCTAACTCTTAAATTTAAAAAACACGAGTAAACTTTTTTTTTCTTTTAATTTTATTTAGAAAAATAAAAATTTCTTTCAATTTTTTTAATTGAAAGAAAAGGCAGCAGGAAGTAACATAGAAAATGGAGATGAGAAACTGTTCATTTCCCCAGAACTCTCCCCTTATTACTTAAAAAAAATACCCTTAAAAAACAAAAATCTAATTCAGATTTTCATTTTTGAAGATATAGCTGAAAGTCTCAGTTCTTTTTCCCGGGTAGATCTGTGGATTTTTTATTTGGTAAGAGTTTTTATTTGGATTTTAGATTTTTTGTTTAGATTTCTTCTGAATCCGATCTTCTATCTACTTCAGTTATTACTGTTTCATGTTATAGTTTTTTATTTTTATTTTTGAAGTTATTTTAGTTTGACATTGGTGATCATTGAAAGATCCTTTAAATTTTAATGATAATAAATAGTGAGTGTTTAATTTCGTTTTAAACAATATACCATGTTGTAATTTTATTTTCTTCCAAAGCTATGATGATATATCATGTTTGCTAAGTACCTTACTATTAATTTCAGTTTTGTTTTAAACCTATTTTTAATTTCCCACTATTTATTTTGGTTGACATGTTCTTGATAATCACTGACTTGGCCTATGCTGCTGTTTTCTTAGAATCCCATGTGAGATTACCAATTTGTTTTGTTCTAATTTACTTTGTTTCTCCAGTAATATCTTATGATATTTTTGATCATACGTATGTTGATTTTAATTTTTTAAAATCTCAGTTGGATTCTTATCAAATGAAAGCATGTGCTGTAGATCGAAGCGGTTAAATCTGAAGCCGTCTCCGATAACGTTAAGTACTTCATTTTGAAGATAGCAGACATCCTAGTGTAGATATGAATCCCTTGACTGTAGTGACTGGAGATACTTTTGCAAGCTTGCTTGAGCTTGCTGCTAATAACGATGTTGAGGGCTTTAAACGATGGATTGAGCATGATCCTTTCGGTGTCGATGAGGTTGGATTATGGTATGGTCGTCAAAAAGGGTCGAAACAGATGGTTAATGAGGAGCGAACTCCATTGATGGTTGCTTCTATGTATGGTAGCATTGATGTTATTAAGCTGATCCTGTCATCTTCGGATGCTGATGTTAACTGCGTGCGCGGCCGTGACAAAAGTACTGCCCTTCATTGTGCTGCCTCGGGTGGGGCTAATAATGTTATCGATGTTGTGAAGCTGCTTTTAGCGGCCGGTGCTGATGTAAATATGGTTGATGCAAATGGTCATCTTCCTGTTGATGTTATTGTTGTTCCTCCAAAGCTTCAAGCTGTGAAATTAACTCTGGAAGAACTCCTTGCAACGGAGAATATCGGGTTTGATCGGAATTCAAGTGTGTCAGCCGTTGAGAATTCTGGCTCCCCTCCTCTATCACCTTCGCAGGAAAATGGTTTATTGTCATCTGGTTCAGATTCCCCCATGAAGTCAAGGCCAAGTGATGTTCCTATTTCTTTGGCATTCGAGAAGAAAGAATACCCGATTGATCCATCTCTTCCGGACATCAAGAATAGCATCTATTCAACTGATGAGTTCCGAATGTATTCGTTCAAGGTGCGGCCTTGTTCACGTGCCTACTCCCATGATTGGACCGAGTGCCCTTTTGTTCACCCCGGGGAGAATGCTCGAAGAAGGGATCCTAGGAAGTTCCATTACAGTTGTGTTCCTTGCCCCGATTTTCGCAAGGGGGCATGTCGGCGTGGAGATATGTGTGAATATGCTCATGGTGTTTTTGAATGCTGGCTACACCCTGCTCAGTATCGGACCCGGCTGTGCAAGGATGGAACAAGTTGTGCGAGGAGAGTCTGCTTCTTTGCTCACACGGCTGAGGAACTCCGGCCTCTTTATGTCTCCACTGGTTCTGCTGTTCCATCTCCTCGATCTAGCACTTCCGGTGCTACAGCTATGGATTTTGCTGCTGCCATGAGTCTCCTGCCTGGATCACCTTCATCTGTATCAGTCATGTCTCCGTCACCGCATGTCTCCCTCTATGAATGGCATGTCTCATTCTAATGTTGGCTGGCCACAACCTAATGTTCTGGCCCTGCATCTTCCTGGAAGCAACCTTCAGTCTAGTCGGTTGAGATCTTCTTTTAATGCGAGAGACATTCAAGCAGAAGACTTTAACTTGTTTCATGATTTTGATGTGCAGCAACATCAGTTGATGAACGATTTATCTGGCCTTAATCAGCCATCAATAAGTCCAAGTTCTTTCAACCGATCTGGACGATTAAAGACACTGACCCCATCAAATCACGATGATATCTTCTCTGCCGAGAACTCATCTCCTCGATACTCTGATCAAGCAATGTCTGCTGCCGTTTTCTCTCCAACTCATAAGTCCGCTGTTCTCAATCAATTTCAGCAACAGCAGAACATGTTATCACCTATAAATACAAATTTTTCTTCTAAAAATATTGAGCACCCTCTCTTGCAGGCTTCTCTATCCGGTAGGATGTCTCCTCAAAACGTCGAACCTATCTCACCTATGATGAGCTCTCGGGTTTCAATGTTAGCTCAACGGGAGAAGCAGCAAGAATTTCGTAGCCTAAGCTCTAGGGAGCTCGGCTCCGGCTCGGCTGCCATTGTTGGTTCCCCGGTTAATTCATGGTCAAAATGGGGATCCTCTGATAGGAAGCCAGACTGGGCTGTCAATGCCGATGGGTTAGGCAAGCATCGCAGGTCCTCCTCATTTGAGCTTGGTAATGGAGACAAGCCCGATTTATCATGGGTTCAATCCCTTGTAAAAGAGTCTCCCACTGAGATCAAAGAGAAAATAGTAGCTCCGGTCTCGGGTGAGGGTTCTCCCATGAAGTCGGGTCCAGACGATAGTGCTGCTTTAGGTGCTTGGCTCGAGCAAATGCAGCTTGATCAACTTGTGGCTCAGCAAAACTGAAACCAGTTTCGTTGTGGCCTCCTGAGGTAGAGACAACAAAAAATGGTTTTGATAAATAACATTCATATTTTTTTTTCGGATTCTGCTGGTGACTGAATGTTGAAGGAAAAGGTAAAGAAGAAAAGAAGGTGAGGGCAAAGAGATTGAGGTCAGTTTTACAATGGAAGCTTCAATTTTCACCATTTATTTATATTATTATTACAACAAAACAATTAGAACAGGTTGAGGATAGTCTTTGTCTTGTGTTTTAAAGAGATTATGAGCAGGTTTAGGTGTTTTTTAGTTAGATTTCCGTTGCTGCTGTTTCCGTATGTATGATCCTTTGATGATGATGTAACATTCAACTAAATTTTTATTTGCTCAATTCCTATTCGTTTTCATATCTCTGTGTGCCATCATTGTTCAATCTTTTGGTGGGTCTATGCCTCCGATTCTTATCTGCTTTCTTGAAATAATAGAATATTGAATTAAAAAGGCTTCAACTTTCGGTGCTTGTACTTAGCACAGGTCTTTTTAGGCGAGTCTAACGTACAACAGATTTAGGGCATGCACAACCAACAAGCCAAGACTTTTGTTTAATTTAACATTAATAAGATAATTAATTATTTTCTTTAAGCTAAATTGTGATACGTGTCAATATTTGAAAAACTATTATCTTGTCAATGTTAGAAAAACAATAGTCTTTGGTTGCACATGCCTAATAGCTATCCATTTTTAGCATAACCCATCACTTTAAAAACATTGCTCAACTTTCTAAAAGTAATCTAACAACAATATACTTTGATCAAAAAGTACCATGAAAACATTATTTTCGCTGTGAGTTTTTGACACGTCGATAAAATACTACAAAGAAATAAAAAAAATAACAGACCGTCGATTATCCTGTTATCTGAACTAAATTGTCATAACATCGAATAATATAATCCCAAAGACAGATAAACCTATAAAAAATGCAAACAAACAAATTACATACAAACAGACGAAAATAATTAAAAAATAAATATGAAATGGTTTATGTCAAAACAAAACAAAACAAAAATTAAAAATTAAAAAAATCAAATGATTCTTCATCAAAAAAGATATACAATTAAGTAAAATCTAAAAACAAACCGACGACATGGAAACAGCAATTTAAATCAATATAAATTATAACTCTATTTGGAATGTTTAATGAATCTGTGCAATCAAGAGCTTAATTCAATCATATCTGAGTTGATTATAACCTTTGGCGTTCCACTTGCAACAATTTAAGCACTCATCCATTAACGCTTGCTTTAGCCAAACGTTGTCACTACCAATAATTTTTCATCAAAAATCTGATGGTATAGTGAAACGAGATACTACTAATTATGAGATAAGATCTTTTTTTTTTCATGCCCCAACACTGAGAAATCAGATACTAAATTTTGACCTTAAATTATAAATTATAAGTCCTAAACCCTAAATATACAGTTTTTTGGGGGAATAGTCCTATCCGAAATCAATTTTAGGGAAATGGAGTACACTGGTAAAAAAGACGCCACCTGCAGGTGGCTTCCTCAAGTACTGTAGTTTTTACTGTAGTTCCTCAATTATCGAGCATCGTGCCTTACATTCTCAATTTTTAATTGGGGATGGATTATTTCCCAAAATTTGCCTAAATATACACACTAGACCCAATTCTCTAAACCTTAATATTAAACCATAACCTAGATTTTTAGTGTTAAATAAGAGCTTTAAAAAAAACAAAAAATTTATACTTCTAATCAAATAAAGTCAAAAGTTTAAATAATAATATCGTGAATGGAGTAAATTGAATTAAAAAGAAACGCCACATTACAAAGCACAAACTCTTTCCTTAATTATACCTCCCAAACGCCTACAAAATCCTGTCTATCATCTATTATTTCAAACATAGGTTTTTTACCAATAAAAACTTTTAAATGGATAATCATCCTTATATTTATGGGATGCAACTTGAAGAATTTTATTTTTGTTAGTAATAGTTATGTTTTTTTTTCTGAACACTCAAATTAAAAAAAAAAGAAAACCAAAAGCTATATAAATGAACAATCCGATGAACAAAGATTGTGGCCGTTGAAGGGTTCGTCAACTTCTTATATTCATGTATAAGTTTTTCTCCTTGAAACAGGGAAAACTTTGAAAGAAATTTCAAAGTTTTTCTCTATTATCTTTCTCTTTTTCTTCATTCGCTTTCAGAAAAAAAAAAATCATTAATTCCAAATTTCTTCTTCTTCATACATAAACAATCCCAGTCGAATGAATTCCCACAATATAAAAGGAAAAATGTCAGATTTACTATGGTCTTCTCTTTTACATGTAAATTGAAAATCTCACCACCAACGTGTCCTTTTTCTTCGAATCTTGAGAAGCCGACCGGTGTTGAGTGTCAATGGCGATTGCGGCGGCTGCTGTCATCGTCCCGTTGAGCCTTCTTTTCTTCATATCCGGCCTCGTCATTAATCTCTTTCAGGTACTTTTTTTCCCTTTTAGAAATGCTGGTAAAATGGGTTTCTACATTTCTACTTTTTGAGCTGAGATGATTAATGAACTTGCATTTACACCTGGGTTTTCAATCTGTTTTATCTCTGAGCTAATAATGTAGCTAAAAATGGGATTTAACATTGTTTTTTAAAATTATGGTAAATGGGTTTCTCTATTTCTATCTCTTGAGCTGCGATGATTAATAAGCTTGCATTTACATCTGGATTTTCAATCTATTTTTATTTCTGAGATATAAATTTAGCTAAAAAATGGGATTTAAGGTTCCATTTATATATGTTACTCTTGTTTTTTCTGCAATCAGAATTGACTGTGTTAGACAACTTTGGTTGATTAAATGATGTGTAAATATTTGATTTTTAGGATGAATTATCATTTTTGCATGTAGTAAATTTGATGCTCTTTTTTCTCTTCCAGGCAGTTAGTTTTGTTCTCATTTGGCCACTGTCCAAGAACACTTATAGAAGGATCAATGGGGTGGCTTTAGAGTTATTGTTGCTGGAAATCATATGGCTTGTTGATTGGTGGGCGGGAGTTAAGGTCTTACTTGGTTCCTTTTATTTCCTTTGTTTAAATCATATGTTGAAGCCAATTTTGATGATCGGATGCCTAAATGCTTTGTACTTCCATTTCCAACAAAACTACAATATATAGAGCCCACTCAAAGGTTTTCTGTGCCTCCTTTCGGATTCTAATGTTGCGATATTTTCGGTCAATGATTGCGAAAGGAAATCCTGTCAGTTTTAACTCAGGATGTTATGGAGACAATGGTACTAGAAAATGAGTTTGTTGGTGCAGTGTCAAAATTTACTTGACTCTACTTATATGAAAGCTTTATGCAGTATTTTTTGTGTCCATAGGCTTAAAGATCGGTTCATTGTCAAAAAAAAAAAAGATCGGTTCATTGTCGAAAAAAAGGTCGGTTCATTGTCAAATCATTCAATACATATGCAAATACGAGTTCAACCGTTGCTATGAAGCTTTGTATATTCTCGAAGGCCTGATAGATGCTACATGAGTTAGTTATCAACTATTGGCTGTTAGTGAGCGAACTTTTGTTAATGTGGGAAAAGAACTGATATATACCATGGATGTCATACCTTAAGTAGTCCCCTAAAAGTTAACTTTTGAGACATTTTATTTGCAGATTAAAATGTTTGCGGATCACGAAAGCGTCAATTTAATGGGTATTGTTCCCTAGATAATGCGCATTGTTCGATCCTAATTGTTTTGAACGGTTTTCTTGCCCTTTGATATTGTAAACTTTCTCAGGAAAGGAACATGCCCTCCTCATATCCAATCATAGAAGTGATATCGATTGGTTGGTTGGATGGGTTTTGGCTCAGGTCCGTAATTAATCTATTCCAACTTGGAATTTGGAATTACTTGGGAATTTGCTATTTGGCATTTGAACTTCTTTTTTTTTTCTCTTAAAACATTCTCTTTGGCTAAGATACAATTAAATTTGCTTTGACAGCGATCAGGTTGTCTTGGCAGTGTATTAGCTGTTATGAAGAAATCATTGAAATATCTTCCGGTATGTATTAGTGTTATTTATTCGAAGCTTCAACTTTCAATAGTGAGATAGTGTTTGTTACCAATTTTTTCAGTCTTCAATTTTGAATGATAATAGCTGATGATGACATCTACATTGTATTTTCATACATATTTGCATATGCCTGAGTACACGTTCATTCATGTAAACCTGTGAGATGGATTAGCTCAGTAGGTACTTAATTTGAATGTCACATTTGTTTTCACAGGTTTCTTCAATAAAGAAGCAAAATTGACTATAGTTTGCATAGTTCTGAACAATTAATTCATGTCTGATATTTGCAGGTTTTTGGCTGGTCGATGTGGTTTTCTGAGCAGCTGTTTTTGGAACGAAAATGGGACAAGGATGAAAGCACTTTAAAGGTAAAAGTTTGCCCTCTAGGTGGTATAGACATATATGGCCGTAAGTGTTGCTTTATTTACTTGGTTTTAGACAACTTGTTGATCTCAGTTAAAATTTTGTGCAATTATATTTGCAGTCAGGCCTTAAACGTTTAAAGAACTTCCCACGACCCTTTTGGTTGGCACTTTTTGTAGAAGGAACACGCTTTACACAAGCAAAGCTTCTAGCGGCTCAAGAATATGCAATCTCACAAGGATTGCCTAAACCTAAAAATGTTTTAGTTCCACGTACAAAGGTTGGATTCTTTCTACTCCAGTTATCTTTAATTGCTTGTCATCTTTTATCTACATACTCTATTGACAGAATTTTTTCTGTGCTGGAAAACATGCCGAAATATCTACGTTATTGTGTTGCTTCAGGGATTCGTTACAGCTGTAAGTCATTTGCGTTCATTTGTCCCGGCCATTTACGATATTACAGTGGCTATTCCGAAAACCTCACCTTCACCTACACTGCTTAGACTTTTCAAAGGAGAATCTTCAATGGTAAGTCAAATTCCAAGCTAACTGTATAAAGCAAGGTAAAATATCTTTGCATAATTATATATTGATTTGAGTATTCACCATTTCTTTCTCTGTTTCTTGTTTATATGTTTGGAGAGTTTGCCACCAGTCTCATTTAGGATTTCACTTATAAATTCTGCATTATCATGAAATTTATTCTAAGCATAAAGGCTGAATGTGGTGTCAAATCTCTAATGGGTCATATCTTTAGAATCCTTGGAATCAAAGGCCAACAAGTTTGTTGGTCATCAGCTTTTCCGGAATTAGATAACTACTTGTGGCTAGTTTTATGGCAGCATCGAATTATTTGATTTGCTAGGTTGAAGTATTGAGGTTGAAGCAACTCACGAGTCACGAGAATATAAACATTAATTTGGAGTTGTAATAATCAAACCCACAACTATGAGTATCACCGGTCTTATATATCTTAGTTGATAATCAAATGAGTTGCTGCTCTATCGGGTCTATTCAATTGATTATGATAATCTATCACTGACTTGCAGGTGCACATGCACATTAAGCGGCGTCTCATGAAGCAACTGCCTGAAACGGACGAGGCTGTTGCGCAGTGGTGTAAATATGTGTTTGTGGAGAAGGTAAGTCACTACAGAAAATGTTATTCGTCTCATGAAGGTAAGTCACTACAGGAAATGTTAATCCTTCTTTACATGTTATTCCATGTGCGTCTAAGGGATGAAACCAGGAATCTTTTATTGGAGGGGCGGGATAAAAATTTAATTGTTGGGTCTTGAAGTCGACAATTATATGCAAAAAGGACTAAATTGAATCACTAAATTTCAAGAGGGCCTAAAATTTTTTGGCACTTTTCCAGGGGTACAAAGGGAATTCGCTTCTGATTATATGCTTCAAAATGAAAAAGAAGGATTACTGTCAACCTTCAAAAATTGTTTTCTATATATTCTTCTTATTATTATGCTTGATTAAATTTTCCCTACTTGTTTGCTTTGTTTTTGTTTGATTTCTCATATATAGGACAAGTTGGTCGACAAACATATAGCTGAGGACACTTTCAGTGACCAACCGGAGCAAGATATCGGCCGGCCAATTCAGTCTCTTCTGGTGAGATTCTTTCAATAACCGATATTTATTTCTATTTTCTTCTGTTTGTATGTTTAGGGATGTCATTAAATCGAGCTGAGTTCAAGTTATAAGAAGTTCAATTTCAAAATTGAAGTGCTTTGAGCTCCCTCGATTAAGTTGGTTTATATAGCAAAAAAAAAAATGAGTTAAGTATTAGGATACTTAGATTTGAATTAAATTTGATTTTTTTTTCTAGTTAAATCAGAGTAGTTTGTGAACATAAGTTGTGTGCATTGTAAAATCTGATTCTTGGCAGGTTATCACGACTTGGGCATGTATTGTGGCTAACGGGATTCTAAGGTTTCTTCAATGGTCTTCACTTTTATCATCATGGAAGGGCATTGCGTTTTCGGCATTCAGTTTGGCCATTGTTACCATCCTCATGCAGGTCTTGATTCTCTTCTCTCAGTCGGAACGTTCGAACCCTACCGAGGTCGCATCTCAAAAGCCGTCCGAAAACGATCGTCAGAATTCGGACCCTGTACAGAAGCCGTTGCTGGCTTAAACCATTCTTTTGAAACAAAATTAAGTTTTCTAATAGTTACTGATTTCATATTCTGTAATCTATATTCGACACAGAGGCGAATCTATGGGGACAAGTAAAGACCTTGGCCCTTTAGTTCATTCAAACACTTAAATATAGTAATCATTGTTTGTTAAAAATACGACAAATTTTGTATATTGACACTAGAAAAATTGTAAGTCAATCTTGGTTCGCTAAAATAATATTTTCCCAAGTTTTACATGTTCAATTAGCGTATAAATACTTTTGTATGAATAAAATAATTTATTCTTAATGGTAAAATGCCCTAAGAAAAAATAAAAAAATTAAGTCTTCACGAAAAAAAAATAATTTATTAAACTTTTAACATAATAAAACATTCAATTAAGTCCACGTGGATAACACGTGTCACTACTATAAGGGTCATTACCTATGTCAGTAAAAAATAATGGTCAATGTTAACGAACGAGTTTAACTTTAAATTTTCAGATATAAAAATTTAAATAGATACAATTTTTTATGAGAATTTAATTAATTTTTAAATTTTTTACCAAAGACATTTTTACAATTAAACTTTTTTTGGGAAGAAAATTTGTTTTTCTCTTTATTTCGCCTTATCATCTACCACCTTAGTCTCCCCTAAGTTCATACATAACTGCAAAAAATAAGATATATTTCGTTATTTTTAAACCATTTTTATCACTAATCATCACTCAATTTTATCCATTACTAATTGAATTTAGTTTACAATTATAGGGTTTAGGGGTTTAGTGTGTAAGGTGTAAAATTTAAGTTTTATGGTTAAAATTTAAAGTTTTGGGTTTAGGATTTAAGGTTTAGGTTTTAGGGTGCTAGGGTTTGGGATTTAGGTTTTAAATTTTATAAAAATGTTGTGTATTTTTTACACAACTTGTGTATCAAAATATAACTCTAACTAATTAAGATTATTATACCGTACACTAGCGGTGGAGACTTTAGTTTCCGCAAGCGGGATAGTTTAGGGGATTTAGGGTTTTAGTTTAGTGTTTAGGGGTTTAGATTGCATGGTATATAATTTAGGGTTTATAGTTGGAATTTAGGATTTAATATTTATGGGTTTAGGGATTTTAATTTTGAATTTTAATCTTGGATTAGACACGCTTGTGTAAAAAAAAACTTTACACCGCTTGTATATGTAATAATTGTCCAACTAATTCTTTTTTTTTTGAATAGTCTAAAGGCGATTATGAGACATTATTTGTTTGTAAAAATTCTTAACCTTATGACTATTCGCACACAACTTGTACACAAAGCGAATTAGACACAAATATCTTAAGATGAACATCATCCTCTTTTTTACTAGTACCACTCATTGAGTCATGTCAACTAATTATTGACTTAACATACATCAATTAATTAAATTACTAGTGCAATGTAAAACTCTAACGTAAAATAAATGCTAACAATAATGAATAAAAGTGCTTTCATGACCATAATATTTTAGTGCAAGTTTAAATGTACTGATTATGATTTTTTTGTAAGGTTTAAACTAAAAAATAGCCCTCAAACTATGCATTTTTTCTGCTTTTAGCTCTTAAACTATGATTTGGACAAAATAAGCCTTAAACTATTATTTTTGATCACTTTAAATCCCTAAACTATGATTTGGGCAAAACAAGCCCTTAAACTATCATTTTTTTTGTCACTTTAAGTCCATGGTTACGAAAATATCATTTTATAGGCTTTTCTAACATATATAAATATTTATATTCTTTTTAAATTTTAAAATATCATATATCAAAATAAGCCCCTAAATTATTATTTCTGGTCATTTTAAGTCCGATAGTTATTTAAGTCAAAAGAAAATTATTTCGGCTAATAAGATGTTGACACATCACAAAGATTTTGACCAATTGATAGTTTTGGGGACTAAAAGAAGAAAAATGACATAATTTAAGTACTTATTTTGACCAAAAAATAGTTTAGGGACTTAAAATGACAAAATGATAGTTTAAGGGCTTATTTTGCCCAAATCATAGTTTAAGGGCTAAAAGCAGAAAAAATGACATAGTTTGAGGGCTGTTTTTTAGTTTAAGCCTTTTGTAATTGTAATTGTTGATTTTTTTTAATTTTAATTTCAAATATATTTGTTTTAAACCTAAAAAAATAATGACTGGGATGAGCATTTTCTTCCACCATTAACACCCTTCAGTCATCTTGAACTCTCTCCCTCTTTTAATCTATAAAAACAAATCAATCAAGCCCCAAACTGTTCATAATTTCTATCCCTTCAATAAGAAAAAAAAAAGCTTGTTTTCCCCATCCATGGCTGACAACCCTTACCCCAAGTTTTTCTCATCAAGTTGGTTCAACTTCAACCCTCCTCCACGAAACCCTAATCCTTACCCCCAAAACTCCAAAACCACCAATCCCAACCCCTTTTTTCTCCACCACCACCATCCATCTTCATCACCGTCGTACCCTCCTCCCCCCCCCCCCATCAGAGAAGCCTTGCCATTGTTGAGCTTAAGTCCAACAAGGCATTACCAAGACGACGAAGATCAACGAGAGCGATATCCATGCACCGCCATGGATGATGAAACCGTTACCGTTGCACTTCATATAGGGTTACCGAGCCCCAGTGCTTCGGAGTTGGCTTCGGTTTTATCGACTTCATATATGGACGATGAATTCCGGGCCAATATGCTCAACAAAGGACAGTATTGGATCCCTACCCCTTCTCAGATTCTTATTGGCCCGTCGCAATTCTCTTGTCCCGTTTGCTTCAAAACTTTCAATCGATACAACAACATGCAGGTATGTATATATATATATAATGTAAAGTAATTTTTACCTAAGAAAAATGCATATAATTGTATAACTTTTGACACACTGAATTTTGTTGCACAGATGCATATGTGGGGGCATGGATCTCAATACAGGAAAGGGCCGGAATCACTAAGGGGAACTCAACCAACAGCAATGCTAAAGTTCCCATGCTATTGTTGTGCACCTGGTTGCCGGAACAACATCGACCACCCGAGGCCGAAGCCGCTCAAAGATTTCAGGACTCTCCAGACACATTACAAGAGGAAGCACGGGATCAAGCCGTTCATGTGCAGGAAATGCGCCAAGGCGTTTGCGGTGAAAGGTGACTGGAGAACGCATGAGAAGAACTGTGGGAAGCTTTGGTATTGCATTTGTGGCTTGGATTTCAAGCACAAGAGATCCTTGAAAAATCACATAAAAGCTTTTGGCAGTGGACACCAAGCTTGTGGCAGTGATGATTTGGAAGAAGATGATGAGCCTGCTTCTGAAGTTGAACAAGATAATGAGTCCCTGCACTGATTCAATAAAATGGAAATATATACCCATGTCAGGCTAAGTTCTTTTAAATTCATTCCCCTATCTAAACTGATGGTTTGATTCCTAGCGGTTCAATTCACATCGAATAGACTTAAACGGTTAATATCATTTGATTTAAGAGTTGGAAGGGATTTAAATAGTTTAAATATTGAATGAAAAGCTCTCGAAATTGATTTTTTTTATAATATGCATGTCCGTTTTATAGTCTATGTTCGGGGTGCGAGCTTGTCCCTCCTAATAACATCGTTTTCGAAGTTTGAACTCACGCCCTCTTTTTAAGAGTACAATGCACCTGAAACTTATCGGTAAAATTGAATTTTTTTAATATTACATAAGGATAAGAAACATAGTTAAAATATTATTTATATATTAATGATGGAGGGTAATTATTTTATGCACAAACGCTTGTAGAATTTTTTTTACAAGCACCTTAGTTTTAAGGTTAGGGATTTCGTTTAGGGTATAGTTTTCAGGGTTTTAGTGGATGAGTTTTTAATTTAGGGGTGTAGTTAGAATTTAAGGTTTAGTGTTAAAATTTATGGTTTATATGTTAAAACTTAAATCTCTAATTATATTACCATAAAAGTTAAACCATAACATTTAAACTCTAAGTTCTAATCCAAAACCCTAACTATAACCCTAAATTCTAAATTATACACTTAAGCACCTGAACCCTAAACCATATCTTTAAACCCTAAAGCTAAAGTACTTGTAATTTTTTTTTTTTGTTTTTACCACCAATGCATGATATATTTTTCCAATGATGAAATGTTTCACAAAGAATGTTAATATATTTATTTGTTCTATTAATCTTGTGATGTAGGTCCTTAGAGCCATTCATCCCAAAAACAATCCCCAATCCAATTATGACTAAAACTAATTAAGAAAGTTGAAACACCAACCATATTTATGGAGAATCTGTCACATCACATGTGATAGCTTAGATTCTTGAAAGGATTGTTTTGATGTTCACCCATTTTCTGGAATTGATTAGTGTGCTAGTTAAGGACTAAATTAAACATTCACGACGAAATCGTGTATACCAAAAATGTAGTTGAGATGGTAGGGTTTGCCATCCTGCAAATAATCCAGCTTTTCAATGTTTGGTTATTATTATATATTTTTTAAGGTATTATGTTTGGAATAAAATCAGCAATTAAAGCTTGTTTTTAATTCAATTTAGTCCTATTTTACATTATTTAATTTAATTAAATGTTTAAATTATATATTTGGTGCATGTTTTAAATTGAACATTTAGTTTTGTATGCTAGACAATATAATCACTTGATTTTAATTAATTGTTAGAGCCTTAGACTTTAGGTTCTTTAATTAGGATTTAATAATTAAATTAAGAAGATCATTGTAGCAATTTAATGTGTATTAGGTGGGAAACTTTGGTGTCTAAATTTGAATGATGTTTCATTGCTTGCAATGGGGTGTTGTCCAAGTAGTGGCGGAACCTTTGAAGGACTAATGGGGGCCACGGCCCCAGATTTTTTTTTGTAAATTTGAATTTTGCCCTTAAAATTTTTGAAAATTTTAATTTGGCCCCTTCAAGTTTTTTAAGAATTCATATTAAGCTTCAAAATTTTGAATGTTTTTAATTAAGTTCCCTCTCAATTTTTTTAATTTTTTTGTTAAATCTCTCAAAATTATTAAAAAATTTAGTTAAAGCCTCAAATTTTTTGAAAATTTTCGTTTAAGTCTCCAAAATTTTTAAAAATTTAAGTTGCCCCCTCAAACTTTTACTCCAAGTTCCGCCACTGTGTCCAACATTGACTTTAAAGTATAATACTTAATATGCATTACAACTTAGAATTGGATAATTAATCTAGTTAATTAAATTAGAGCTTTGATTAGGACTATCACTTTAAATAGTTAGAATAACAATTAATTAGTGAATATTATCTAAAATTTAGGGGTTTTAATATGGATGGTGCTCAAGCAATTGGGTGTTATCTCATAAAAGCCTTTAAATTTAATAATATTCATAGTCTTAAATAATTTAATTAATTAGAGCCTTTTTTAAGTTAGAACTTAAAATAAACAAGAAAATAATAAATCATGCATTAAAACCTTTTATGTTGGGAATATATTTTTTGAATATGAATGGGGGTGCCTCGAACATATAAGGGTGATTTTAATCTCACATTCAGATAAAAATATATTTCCTTATAAAATAAATATTTCCATTGATAATTTAAATCCAGTTAATAATTAATAGTTAAATTAAATTTAAAATATTATTCGAAATGTCAATATGCCACGTAACATTAAAGGTACCGATAACGGGTGTTTGTGGGGTACTAATCTTTCCCCACACGCAACTGACTCCCGAACCCTAATTTTAAAAAAATAAATCTCTAATTATTTTTATGGTGTCCGATCTATCTCGAAGTGATCGATGGCGACTCCAAAATAATTTTTAAAAATCAATGTAATCGTGTAAAGGATACGAGTGGATAAGATATTATAAGCAAGTTTTTTGAGAAAAATGGGTGATTTTAAGGCGAGGTACTCTTATGGTGCGGCTAAATGATGCGATTTTACACAAATTTTTACTCAGTTAGTAAGAACTTGTATAACTAAACAAATTCTTAGAATCTACGCAAATTCTTATCAAAGAATTTGGGTTATCTAATGCAAAATCTACACAAATTCTTACCCAGTTAGTAAAAATTTATATAATTACAAATTTTTTACCCAATTAATAATAATTTCGCTCTTATCTAATACTGTATAAATCCTTACAAATTTTTATAAAAATTTATATTGATCGTATTTTAACCGCATTTTAGGGCAGTTTTTTAGATTTTTCCGAGAGAAAGGAGAAATTATATCATGGGTCATTCCTGCCACGTCATCCATGAGACCAACCAATCAAATGCATCTATTTTATTAATTTTTCCATCTCATCATTTTACCAAGTGAATCTTCACTAATATTTACTGTAAATTAAATTTAAAAAAATTATCAAGTGGAGATTCACTTGGTAAAAAGATGAGATAAAAAAATTAATGAAATAAATACATTTGATTGGTTAGTCTTATAAATAACGTGACGGAAATGACCTATAATATAATTTATGGAGAGAAATGGATGGGCAACACATCCATTGATTCCATATAAAACGCCCACTGTAGCATAAAACGACATTTCAACCAGAATTTGACCAGTTCTGTGTTGCTCTCACCCCAAACAGCTTTTACTACTCATCTGTAATGCGTACGATGTTGTTACTTTACTTGCATAATAATAACTCAACCAATTCGCATTTGGTGTTACATTTATGGACTTCTATTTTGCGGGCCAGACAAGTCAGTATTGAGGCCATCAGCTTTCCTCTTTTTCCTCGCCCACACTTCTTAACTTCTGTCCATACGTATCAATCAGTGTTTATGTCTTTTGTTTTTTTCCATTTCATTTTTCCTATGCATTCCCATTACTTGCATTCTGCATTTTTACTTGAAAATAATCCCTTTTTTTCTTACACAAAGATGGATATTGGCAACAAAGTTTAAGGGGGATTAAATTAAAATTTTTATTTTTTTTTGAAAAATTTAGGGTCTAACTAATTTTTTTATAATTTTTTAGAGGGGGATTCATTTAAAAATATTCAAAAAAAAATTAAAGTATAATAAAAAAAAATTAATTTTTTAAAGGGTCAAATTAAAATTTTAAAAAATAAAATATAAATTTGAAATTTTGAAAACTTTAGGGTCTAAGGCCCCACTGATCGGTCCGTCCATATTTACAAACTAATAATATATTATCTTATGCATTAACAATTAATCAGATAATAGCATATTCATAATAACGTATCAATATTTAATTCACCACAATGTATATAGTCGTACATAGTCACTGCATCGTAAAAACATTATTTTTTAAAATTTTCAAAAATCTATGATTTCTCAAAAAATGTATCGTAAAACCAAGAGTAAGACATTATATTAATCAATGTTTGATTAAGTATAATGATTTATTAATATGTCTTCTTTTCTTACCTCATAAAGCATGAAGAACTAAATGTTATTAGGTCAGGCACACATGGGTAGTGAGTCATGGGGCACCTAAAACCATGATTAGCTAACCTAAACATTCTCCATTGTTTCTACTCTTTACTTCTTCTTACCCAAATAACCCATTTGAAAAACACAATGCCAATATTATTGGAATTGAAGACCTCCTAAGATAAAACATTGCATAAATTTGACAGTTTTTAAAAGAAATAATGTAATTAAAATATAATATTGGGGATATATGACATGTTGGAGAATATTCAGCAAACTATGACATTTCTTACCGTGAATGAAAACTTGTCACGTGTCCCTAACGAATTTCATTCATTTATTATTTTTTAACGGGGTAGAAAAAACTCTTCATGAGTATACGACGAGTTCCTCTTACCCCATTAAAAATAATAAAAACGGAGAACTCGTCAAGAACACACGACAATTTTCTCATCTGCTGTAACAGATGGCCTAATTTAATAAATAAACTCCAACATATCTTATATCTCTAATATTTTATTTTCAATGCATTATTTCCCTAAAAACCAAATTTGACACATAAAAATAAATAAAATTTAACAAATATTGACATTATATAGAAAAAATAATATATATTATAAATTGGGACAACCTTAAAAATAATAAAATTTTATTAAAGAAAGTGAAAAATATATTGATGATGGAGAAACTGAAAATAAAAATGAAAAAGAAATAATTTATACCCACAACGTTACGTAGGAATGAAAATAATATTTTTAGCTAACATTTACTTTTCCAAGTCCACCTTTATTAAAATTATTGTACTTTCTTTTGATAAAAAAATATTATTGTTCTTTGTTATAACATTATGAGGATAAGCAAAGCAGTCATGGAGGGATATAATTTCCAAGTCTTCCTTCTAACAATAGAAAATTTGTCCTTTCCTACATGTAAGCACCAATTTTCTAGCTTCCTATATCTCACGTGAAATGTAAGAGGAAAAATCATTGCATACGCTTCTCATATTTTTCATTTTTCGTGACACTGTTATGTTAGTGTATAATATCATATAAGTTTGTTATGTTATTTAATATATTAATAGTTAGTTAAATAATGATTTTAATCTACGAAAAGTTATTTAACCCAAATAAAATATTAGGTTAAAGTGCTCAAATATCGATATTTTGTCTCTACAAATAGGGACAAAGCCATGGCACAAATAAGGAATTTTTTTTTAACAATTTTTACTCAAAACTTATGAGAAATAATTGGATGTCAATAGGAGTCTTTAACCACTTGCTCCAAGTTATGTCAACAGGAGTCTGGCACAAACAAGAAACTTTCTTACTCTAAATAGTAGAATTGGTGTATGATCCCTGTAAAAATTATAAAAGTATAAACTAATAAAATTACATTGACCCCTAAAAAATTCTATTTCAATTCTACCTCCTAAGACAATTTTGTAGCTTCATCCCTATGTGCTCAATTATTGTCTTAACTTTTTCTCCACCTTTATTAAATAAACCCTTTAAATTTTAGTTTATTTTATCCAAATAAACCATTAATTTTAATTTAAACTCGGGAAAGTCTTTATTTTAGATATATTGACTTATGTTAAGGATTTAATTAGATATGGACAAAAAATTAAGAATTCATTTAACAAAAGTATATGGACTTATTTAAGTAAATTGATAAAGCTATATCTACGTATTTAAATTGTTTTAGTAAAAAAAAATTAAAACCCAATGGTACTTTCAATTTTTATTATGTAGAAAATGGGCCTCATGCCTTACAAAATACATTGGGCCTCAAACGTTGCTTCGTTGTTTATTAAGAGTTTTACTCAATAGCCCATTGGTCTAGCTTGGAACGAAGCAGATTGTTTATATATATATATATATATATATATATATATATATAGGGATGTGATCCTCGTACACTATGTAAAATTTTTAGTTTTACACTAATTTGGGATTATAAATGAGTGTAAATTAATGTTTGAGATTAAAAGGTCGAAATGGATATTTTTAAGAGAAAAAAAGGCCTCAATATCAAACATTAATTTAAACTAATCTAATGATCATAAATTAGTGTCAACGTTGTGAGTTTTACATAGTGTAAGTAGATTATTATATATATATATATAAGTTAATTTCATCACACGTCCCCAAACTACGAGTCTCATTCTAAATTAGTCCCTAAACTTTGGAATGTTCCAATTTCATCCCCAAACTATAGCTCTCATTCTAAATTGATCCCTAAACTTTTGAAAGTTCCATTTTCATCCCTAAACTATGTCCCTCATTCTAAATTAATCCCCAAACTTTTTGAATATTCCTATTTCATCCTCAAGTTATCGTTTATACAACAACATTTTATTACATAATACACATCAATGTTTCATGACAATAAACAATTTTTATAACGGTTTTATTAACATAATATATGATTAGCGTACAATGATAACTTGGAGATAAAATTAGAACATTTAAAAAGTTTGAGCACCAATCTAGAATGAGTCATAGTTTGAGGATAAAACTAGAATGTTCAAAAGTTTGGGGGACTAATTTAGAATGAAGGTCATAGTTTGAGGATAAATTAGAATGTTTAAAAGTGTAGGGATCAATTTAGAATGAGTGTCATAGTTTGGGGACGTGTGGTGCAATTAACTCTATATATAATAGATGAACAAGATTAAAACAATGCTTTTTTTTTTCCTTAAAAATATTCACATTTTCAAATTTTAATCGTATATGATAACCATAAATTAATGTAAAATAAACTAATTGAATATTCATGAAACTAAAATACCTACCTATGTCATATTGAATTTTATTTAGTTTTGTATAATGTATGCATTGCATCTCAGCAAGCAAAGTTCAAATATAAATTGAGTAAGCACTTCTTGGCGGTTGGTCAAGCTGCTCATTTTTAGTTCTTGATATTTTTTAGATTATGAGTTATAGACCCGCTAGCAGTACTACTCTTACTTATCCTAAAGTTCTAATTTCCCTCCCTTAGGATTAGATTTAGGATTTGTCAAAGAAAAAGTTCAAATATAAATTTTCAAATTCATATTTATAATATAAATATAAAACAAGAATTTAAAAACTTTTTTCGTTTAGATAACGTATTTCATATAAATTTAAAAATTTTATATTTCATACATTGATATATAAATTTTATATATTATCAATGAATTAATGACGCGTCACAGAAAATTAAAATGAAATTTACTTATTTATAATAATGTGTTGTAGTGTGGTTCATTCATATTGTATTGAACTATACGAATAATACATCAAATATCCAGAAAGAACCTAAAGAAAATCCAAAACCTCCACCCAACTTTACCAAAGTTAAACAAAAATCCACATATACCAATAACAGTAACTATGAATTATAAGTAAAATATAATCAATACAAAGAATTATTATTAATAATATCAATACAATATAATGATAATTATAAAATCAATATAATACAGTACACAATCTCTTAAATGTAACTCACTGCTTCAAAAGCGCTAGAAGGGATATAATAAGAGAGAACGTAACGGCAACACCGGATACCGGCAGCGAGAAGGCAGCTCCGGTGTCCATCGACGGTGCAGGCGCCATTGCACTGTCCTGAGCTGACACAGTGCTGGCTACTGAGAGCACAACGGCTACGAAGATAATCATAATAGCTTTAGAGAAGGAAATTTTCGCCATTTCTAAAAACTAACGAAGAAAGACTACAACTTTTTTTAGGAACAAAAAAAGAACTACTCAGATTTTGTATGCAATTTGGAATTTGAGGGCAAGGGTTTCATATATATGATGAGAATTTAGAGTTTGGTAGATCAACTAAAGAAATGAAGTGGAACCAGCTTGCAGGAGGTGGGACTTTGAACAGCTCAAAGTCGTGGGCGGTAGGTGTTTGATGAAATGGCTCAAAGAATGGACGGCGGCCAGTTCGATGCAGACACGTTGCGAATGTTAGCTGTTGTTTCAAGGTTTGAAAAGGTTATTGTCGGTTGGCTCGTTCTCTTGTAAGAATGTGAAACGTTACCCAACACCATGTGCCGTGTGCACTGCAGCATTGGTAGACCATGGCAGCTACGCCTCCTAACACTTCCCCTTTTTTTTCATTTGTTTTTTTTATTTAATTTATTTTATGGGTGGATAAAAGAACAAAAAAAAAGTAAATTGAAGCACGTATTAAATCGTGGTTTAGGTATTGAGTCGATTATAAAATTTCAAGCATCATAATTAAAATTTTAAAGTATTACCAATAAATGTTGAGTGCATTGGTAAGACGTATTATACTACTAAGGAGAGGACGCAAGTTCAAACTTTAGAGACGACATTGTTGGGAAGAGCAGCCTCGCACCTCAAACATTGACCGTCAAACGGACATGTAAATTATCAAAAAAATTGAAGTATTAATATATATCAAGAAAGTTCTCTCGTCAAGTTAGCAGTTAATTTGAGCGTTAAATTATTAATTTAAATCAAACGTGCAGTATATTTAAAATATGTGGGTGAATCATACACTTTTTATGTATCTAATGTATAAACAATTTGGATTTGAATTATTGAAAGAACACAAGTGTCTTGTTTTTTTACACTACTTATGTTTTATTAAGCCAGATCTAAGCGATACAAACAGTAAATACATGGGTTTTTACAATTTGATCCATATGATTTTAAATATAGTTCATGTCATATTCGAAATGATATTTAACGTTTACATCGTCAGCTAGATTGATATAAGATATAAATATGACCAATATATCAAAATTCAAATGAAATATATTATTAAAGCGACAAGATTTGAATAAAATCACAATTACATTGAATGTAATTGTATTATAAAATATAACATAACTTATCATACAAATTCATAGATCTTCATTTCCAATGATCCTGAAAATGAGATGACAAATATTGTCCATCCAAACTTGGGAAAGCCAATTTTAATTATGGTATTTATAATTCCTTCAACGTTAAAAGAATAGTCTAAATGAACAAGTACATTTGACCCGTTGGCCAAGTTATTCGTCTTTGCTTTTTTATATTCTCTTAGATTATGAGTTCTAGACTCGTTGAGTATTTCCGTTTCTTCCCCTAAAGTCTTCGTAAGATTATGATTAGATTTAGAATTTATATATAAAAAAAAAGTCTTAATGGCGGAATAATGAGGTAATAACTTGAATGGAAAAAAAAGAGAGAAGGATTGAGAATACGAAGGAAGACAGCAAAGGCAGAATGTCGTAAATTCCATTGCACATTTTCCTTGGAAATTAAGGAAAATCAATAAACGCCACTAAATAACGACAGCCTTTAAAAAAAACGCGTCTAATCATGTAATTACTGTAATGTGACCTTAACCAACTATTGCAAAACGCCATTATCTAGCGACGTTTTTTACACTTTATAAAAACGATGTTCACTGACGCTATAAAAACGTACTTTAATATATTAAACTAGGTTTATTTTACAAATTAGTATTCGGAATCGGTTCACTTCAACCTATTAAATTGTATTACGAAATACTTAATAACACGGGACTTATATTTTGATATATTAATATCGCATTAACAATTTAATTGATTGTTTAGTTGCATTATCAACAATTAATTAAACGAGAAAAGACATCCGTTAGGTAAGGTCAGTGATTTAACCACATAATGAGTCTACTCGATTTAAATTGGTTAATCAATAGTTTAAATACCCGTAATTATATAAAAAAAAACTCCTCTAATTATATAAAAAATCAACAATTGTAATAATTAGAGAAAAATCAAGTATTAGTTTAAGAAAGTTACTAACTTCATGTATCAAAATTTCTCAGTTTAGTCTCGTACTGGAGTTGTTTAATCGCTAAAAAAGAAGAAATTCCACAAAAACACCATACTGGAAGCATTTTATTTAAAGAATCAACTTCATTACAATAAACAAATGAAGAAAGAATTATACCATAAATACATACATATTCATAAGAAAAAAGAAGAGAAAAAAACCACGCGGAAAGGGAAGCCAAACATACAATCCCTCAAATTTAATGCTTGAAGAAAGCAAGAAGAGAAACAATCAAGGAGAAGCCAACGACGGCGGAAGAAACGCCGACGGAGAATCCAGCTCCAGCGTCGGGTGATGGCGACGGCGCTTCACTAACCTGCGCAGAGGCAACGGATATGATTGCCATTACCAAAGCCAACAAAAAGGCCTTCAACATGCTAATTTGGGCCATTTCTGAAAAGAGAGAGAGAGAGAGAGAGAGAGAGAGAGAGAGAGAGAGAGAAGACGAAGCTGAGAAAAATTGGAAATTTTTTTGCTGCTGCTAGTAAGATCGTGGGGGAACTTGTTTGATTGGTTTCTACTTTCGAGGGCTGGGGGGAGGGCGGTTTTTATTGGGGGAGTGAGCGGCTCCGTGCAGGAGAGGGACAGCTAGTAATAAGTAACGTGCACATGACAGACCATAATGGAGGATATTGCGTTTTATTTATGAATTGGGAAGGTTGGCATTGCTGTCTTTTAATTATTGTTTTCTCTTAATGAAAAAAAATGTTTTTTATTTTAAAAATTCAAATTTAAACAATTTTGTTTAAAATAGGAATACATATTATTAAAGAGTTAAAAATATGACAAAAAATATTTTATAATTATTCTAAGACTATTTAAAAATATTATTTTTTTGTAAGATGGATAATAATAGATTTGTAATTTTTTTAATACTGAATTTAAATTTTATGAATCTATTTTAAAAGTTAAATTTATTTATTATTTATATTAGATTTTATTGTTAAATGTTACAAAATTATTGTTACTTGAATATAATATAAATTGGAACTAATATTTGATATACTTGGAATTTTTTGCAATATTATGGTTGAGCTTTTATTTCATGATATGAAGTCTTTTATTTTATTTATTTTATGATCTATGATGATTGTTATAATATTAAAAAAAGTTGTCGATATTGCACGCCGACTTCAAAGAAAGTCGCTAACATTGCAGGTCGATTTTAACCGAATAAAAGGAAAGTTGTAAGTAATGCAGGCCAACTGTAGGACTCATTGAAGAAAATTGGTTAATATATGTCTATTCCACTGTGTTTATTAAATGATGAATTAAAATAAAATATTAAATAATATTTGCATAATGAAAATAATAATTAATGTTTAATGGCTTTTGATAAATGTGATAATTATTACTCGAATAACATGACTATATATTACGTTCGTCTTCATATTACAATCAGCCCACCGGGCTTCCAATGTTTTTTTAGGAAAATTTATTAGATGATTCGGTTCATCATGTCATTTGTAATTTCAACTAATAAAATTTATTCATGTTAATTTTTTAAGGTGAATTTTTACATCTTTTTTACATGTTAATAAAATGTGAGTAATTATTTGGAAGTTAGAAATGACATTGATAAACTTTATTAGCTAGGACCAAAAATGACGTGTTGAGCCGAGTTCATATAATTATTTCTCTTTGTTTACCTTCTTCAATCAGTCGGACCAATTATTTGTGTTTTTTCATGCTTAATAAACTAATAATCATATTTGAAGTACATAAAATTCGACATGTGTTATTAGAGAATAGTCTCTTTTTTTGGGAAAGTCCATAATTACTTTTTTTTTGGATTTTTAACATTACTATATTTATTTGACATATTTAAATATTAAACAAATGACTTATTTAAGTAAAACTCGTTCTTATAGAACTACTAAAGTTTAAAAATCCCATAAGAAAAATATATTCAAGAAAAAAATCCCATAAGAAAAACGATTCCATATAGGTGACATGTGGGTTTCAATGTGTAGTAGTAAAGATATAAAAGAATAAATAAATATAAAAACACGTAATTGCATTTGAAACTTTCACTGAGTATATCGAGATAATTGCTAGTATATTATTTGAGTTTTTTATTCCAAAGTGTGGTTGTAGGGCTATTTAAAATTATCCGATGTGTTGATCCGGTAAAAAAAAACATGTATTTTTTTTTTAAAAAATGTTCAGGTTAGATATCCGGCATATTAAATTTTTACGGGTCACAAATTGGGTCCGAGCCACAATTCCTTTTGAATTATACATGTACTCGACCTGGTTATCTATCTTTATTTTTATTTTTAAATTATTAAGGTTTTTATCTAAAAATTTAAATTTAGATATTTATTTTCAGAATATTTTACACTAATTTCTAAATATCGTTCTTAAATATTTCATGCCGATGATGTGTATATGATTTTATGTTTTATATTTAATTATATTTTTTTACTTTTAAATTTTATCTTTTGATTATGTAATTTAAATTTAAATTTTATCTTTTGATTATGTAATTTAAATTTAAAATTTATATTTAGATTATCTTATTATGTAATTTAAACTTCTAAAGTTTAATTTTATCCTTTTAAATTACTTTAAATTTTATGATTTGTAAAAAAAATGTATAAATTTAATCAGGGTACCCCGTGACCTGAAATTACGGTACCCGGTGTTAATGGGTCGAGTCACAGGCCAATATTTTTAGTACCTGAAAATTCGGATACCCATTTATAAATACCCCTAATTTGGAGTTTTTTTTTATTTTATAATCTATGACAATTCCTATCAAATTCATGCAATAACTAAGAGTTTTGATGAAATAGTCTGCAATTGGCCTAAAGTCGGCTTGCAGTACTTGCTACTTTTTGTTTGTTCTGCTGAAGTCGATCTGCAATGTTGGCGGCTTTCTTTGAAGTAGGTCTGTAATGCCGACGACTTCTCCAGTATTGTAACAATCACTATAAATCTTAAAAAAAATGATAAATACAAATATTCTTTAAAAATTTATAGATTGAAGAACAAAAGGCTTCTGTCCCTTTTTGACGTTCATATTTATACCCAAACACTAAAAAATTAAATACTAAGCACTAATCTTAATTTGTAAATCTTAAATTTTAAATTTTAAAAACTAAACTCTACACTCTAATCCATAATCTTAAAATCTAACTTTATACTATAATCCTAAACTATAACCTATTTTTTTAGTGCGAGGATATGAACGTAAACACCAGAAAAATATAAAAAATTTATTTTCTAGATTAAACAAGTTTTTCGTTTAAACTTTTTCAAGTCAAAAAAATAAATTATTTTTAATATATTTTAGGTTTTTGGCACCATAAACATGAATGGTCTAAATTAAAAAATAATAATTCAAAGAACAGATTATATGGTTTCTTAGAGGCTTAAATGTTAAACTCGCCTTTTTATTTGCACCCAAAAATCAAGAAAATCATTACTTTTAATTATGAATCAAACAAATCTTTATGGTTGAATCATGATAAAATAAATTCCTAAAATTGTTTTAAACATTGAAAACACCATTTAATTGATTTTTTTAACTTTTTGACAAATTTTAATTTTAATCCTACTTAGAGAGAATGAGAAAAAAAGACTCTAGAGCAAAGAAAAATGGTGTTCTTAGTAAGTCTAGAACTCACGACCTAAGAAAATATGAGGAAACAAAAATGAACAGCTTAACCAACCAAACAAATGTAAATTTTATTTAAATGATTTTTAAATTAAAACTTATTTATTCGTAAATATTTCATATAAGTCTTGATTTGGTTCGTGATTGAAAGCCAAAATTCAACTGATTTTTTTGGGGTAAATTAGAGGAGGCAGTTTTATATATAAACCTTTCTTAAAATGCAAATCTGAAGGAACAAAATAATTTTCTAAAATTTGCATGGAGGAGGAGTCAAAATCTGAATCCTAAAAGCATGCAAAACCAACCAAAAGCCTAAATTTGGCATGAGATTTCAGGTATAAAATCACCCATGAATTCCCCTTCTCCTCACCTGCAGAAAAAAAAAAAAAAAGCACAAGGCTAATAAAAACAATAATTTTTTTAGCACCAACATAAGGCAGGTCTCTCCAACACCATGGACATGAAGAAGATCTCTTGCGCTGTCATCGTTGCCGCCGCCTCCATGAGCGCTGTCATGGCTTCCGGTGTCGCCTCACCAGCCGCCACCCCGAGTGCCTCCCCAGGTGCCGCCCCAGTTGGCTCCGCCTCCTTGGGTGGCGCCGCACCAGCTTCTGCACCAGGCCCAGAGTCCAGCGTTGCAACCTCAACCTTGCCTGTTCTTGGGTCCTTGGTTGGAGCCTTCCTTGTCTCTCTTTGCTTAAATACATATACACTATGCCGATAAATTATATATAAAAATATATATATGAAAAAAAGAGATTATATATAAATGTATTGAAGGGCTCAAATTTGATTAATTGGGTTCAACTGATTGAAGATGACCTTCTTCACGTCATTTGTAATATGAGAATTTGAATTCCTTGTGATATTTTGCAATGAAAATTTATCGGCATTATTATATCTGATTAGAGTTTCTGATTTACACATACTTGACCAAATTCATTTTTAATCATACACATATATATAAAGTTTGATATTGGAATAACAAGTTGTCTTCAACATTTGGATAAAAAACAAACATAGATGGCAATGACTGTAGTAGCACAAACCCTGATCTTTTTCACCTTTCAATGCAAAATGAAGGAATTGCCTAACAAAAAAATCTATTATTGTTACTTTATCTCCAAGCATAAACATCGGGAGTTTTCGTCGCTGGAGTTTAGTGTTCGAAAACAGCCTTCATCTCACAACTTTCCCTATTTTGATTCTTCAGCCCTATTCTCAAATCCTCTGGCTGAGCTTAACCCCGCCTGCATTGCCTTCTGAAGAGGGGTTTCCATCTGCAGCCAACAGTCTCTCTTCAGAATTACATAAACTGGTTGATCCGATCCGATCCTCTCATTTGTTTAAAAGCCTTTGTCAAAGGTTCCTCACCAAGAGAACTTGGCAATGACAGAGGAAGGAGCCCGATGGATCACCAATAAGGATGGTGTCAAGTGAATCAGCCGGGCACCACCTTTATCTGTTAGCAAGTAATAGTTTCCAATCTTGCTCCTGTTCTTACACAACTGAACTGTGTTTCATAGTTAGTGTAAGCATAAAAGAATTGCATCTAGAGATGTCAGAAAACTTCCAACACATCAGATTCCAACCAGCAGGTTCTTTGTTTTGTGATGTCAAAAGAATTAGTCTGGGTCGGGCAAGCAAAAACAATGCCCCACCCTGTCCCACATGTTGCCATACTTAACTGCAACCAAATCCATTCATAAAAAGGGTAGACAGATGCAAATGACCCTTTCGCTTTTGATTTGCGTTAACTAGAACTGAACAAAGGCAACATTTTGGAGCAGACAAGACAATTTGCATCCAGATAGTTAAGACAATGTTTGCATTTTGCATAATTCTCACCACATCCAACTTTACAAAAAGGAAATCTAGAGTAAAATCTAGGTAAGACCTAATGCCGCTTCTGTTTTGAATTGTTGGAGGCCTTTCGGCTTTCCATTATCCTCTTTGCAGCTTCAAATTCTTCTTCAGTGGGTTCAGACTCAGCATCACCCCCGTATCTGGACACCAGTAATGAAAACATGGAATCAAATCGGTCTTTCCTCTCATTTCGACGCTGAGATATAAGTGCAAGTAGATCCGGTTCCGGCTGTTTAATTGATCTGTTTAATAAACAAAAAAATAGGCACATATTCTTATATCATAATCGGATGACGTAAATGTCTTAAAATTCTAAGGGAAAAACCCAGTACAATACTCACTTCCCCTTCCTCCTTGAGGGACTCGTAGGTGGCTTCATTTCAGAGATTTTTTTTGCCCATTTCTTATATGCTTTGGTTTCTTTCAATTCTCCTACACAAGAAAGAAACAAAGAGAGAAAAAAGCTCATCTCATGGGAAAAAAACATATATGAAGAAACTCTGCAAGAATTATGCACATCCTCATTTTCGTAATTTGGGAAACAACACCGGAACAATCAATTAGCTCATCCATTCTTAAACCGAAAATACATATAAAGGTGGAATCTGGTTTAAGTAAGAATTCAATTTGGCGGTTTCAGGCACTAGTGAAATAATCAATGTAGCTCACCCACTCTTAAAAAGCAACATCGCTGCAAAAATGTGATCGATGTTTCGATTATCGTTTATGGAAATATTAAAAATTTGTCACTTAGAAGTAAAGGTCTAAAGATCTCACCGCCGAGGATCCAGAATTTATCAAATTGGCATTTGCTTATCCATTTTTAAAATTGGAAAACACGGGAAGAACTATATGCAATACTTTAACTACGTCTAGAACGTAAAATTTATAAGCCAGCTTTTGATAATAAACTCTGGAAGAAAGCCTCACCCGCAGCTATTGCCTCATCAAGCAAGTTCTTGAAACGGTGTGAATCAAGCTTAGGATCTGAACAAAGCATCGAACAGAAGAGCCTGTCAAGGCAGCAAAAAATATCAGAATTAATCTTGAAAGCCTAAAGGTAAGAAAAACATCCGGCCTCTCTTACTTATTCATTTTGCCCTTGAACTTCTTATAAAGATCAATCAAATCTTTCTTCTCCGAATCAGATCCCCTGTAATGTGCTTCAAACTCTTCAATATCAGTCTGGGTGACCTGAAATCGATTCAACCATTGTGAACAAAATAGAATGGCAAACCAAAGTACAAATGATATAAAGAGAAGAGGAGTCAACAAAAGCCAAAACCTTTTTGTACATAGTCCTGAAAAAGTTTCTCAAATTCTCAACATCATCCCCAGCAATATCCTTATCAACAAAACCAAGAGAAAATGTTAGAAGATGATAAACTCATAAGGCACTAAATTTCACAAATGGACCAATTTCAATTGAATAGCTTGTATAACAATAGGAAGCATGGGAGATTCATTTTGTTTTACATAAAAAAAGTGTGAGAAGAAATAGAATATTTCCATATCCTAAGGAATTTGCATAGGACTGAAATATATTTACTTACAGCATTATAGATGCAACCAAATAAAGTCATAGATTGCCCGTTTCTCGTCATCACCGAGAATCGACATAACCTTTTGCAATTGCTGAAATTTCTCTTTGGCTTCCTGCATAAGTGATACGAAGTGTTACAAAATGACGAAAGCAACCAACTTTTAACTTAATATTCTTTCCACCAACAATCCCCACACAAACAGATATTTGAAGCCTAATTTCAACATAAAAAAAAAAGAAGTTCAGTTTATACCTCATCACCAGGATTTTTATCAGGATTGAGTCTCAGTGCCAACTTATAATATGCTTTCTTAATTTCTTGCTGAGATGCCGTCTTTTCGACACCGAGAATCTGCAAGCAATCAGTCGTTATTGGGGATATGTTGCTCAAATTTCTAAAAGAAAATTCAAAGGATAAAATACCCAATATGCCAAAGTCCTCTTCCAATGAAACAATGAAAATATTTGGAAAAGTTGCCACATTAAGACCAAACAAAAAAAAAACGAAATTCCATACGAATCCTTTAAATATGTATAACATTTTATTTCAATTAATTTCATACATAAATTGTTTTCAAACTTCCAATTTATACTTCAGACCCAGTATTAGTTAATATATTGTTTTCTATATATGTAAACCATCTTCTTCACAATCAGTGAATCGCATGTAGAAACAACCCATAAACCCAGATTTCGATATTAACATTAAGAAAGGGGGAAAACCTCGTATAACCTCCTTTCATCTGAAGAAGAATGATTGCCTTCTTCTTCTCGGACCACTTCTTCCTCCTCTTCTTCATCGCGTGAAACCCTAGATTTCTTTCTCTTTCCCATTTTAGACCAAATTAACGAGTGCAAAATGAATTTTGGTTTATTTAGTTTATACCGTAGGTTTTGGGCTCTGGTTCCTTCCCGCCATCTGAATTCTTTGCGCTTTGACATTTTTTTTTACCTTTGGTACACAAAATGGAGTTAATTGCATCAAACGTCCTTAAACTTTGACAATCATTTTAAATTGTTTTTTAAATTTGTGAATGTTTTAATTTCATTATTGAATTATGGCCTTCATTCTAAATTGTTCCTAAAAATTTTAAACATTTCAATTTCACCATCAAATTATGACTCACATTCTAATTGATCCTCAAACTTTTGAATGTTCTAATTTCATATCCAAATGATCAATATATGCTAATTATATCTTGAGTTAAAAAAACCATTATAAAATTGTTAATTATCATGTAAACATTGATGTGTATTATATAATAATATGATGTGGCCTAAACGATAATTTAAAGATGAAATTGTAATGTTCATAAGTTTGAGGACTAATATAAAATATAAGTCATGGTTTGGGATGAAATTAAAATATTTAAAACTTTGTATATCAATTTAAAATGAGTATCATATAAATGGAATGTTTGGTGCAATTTACTCCTCAGAATATAGCAACTTAAACATGATAAAATTAGAGTAAGCAACTTTGGAAGTTGTTTTTGTTTTCGATTTGTGTTATTTAACTCATTGAAATTTAAAATGTTACGTTTTAATTACTTATATTGTTGTTTTGATACAATTTAATTACTTAAGTTGTTACCGTTATTTTAATGTTGCGATAAAATATCAATTTGACCTTTTAATTTAATATAAAATATTAATTTTGACTTTTGAATGTTCTCGGTTTTTTTTGTTGCTCTTTCAGTTTTTCAAGATTTTGTCCTGGCAGTGACGAAACTAAGTGGGGGTGGGGAGGGGCAATTGCCCCCACCCCGAAGAATTTTTTTCACCTTTGTTCTCTTATTTAATTTTTTTAAAAAAATTAGTTTATTTATAAAATTTTTCCTCTGCTTTCAAACATTTATAGTTTGCCCCCTAATCCCAAATTCTAGCTCCGTCCCTAGTTCTGACTAATTCAAATTAATCTGCGTCGCACACCTAACTTTAATGGATAAATTTATCAACTATTTTTTTTATATACACAACACCTCGAACTTAAACTCTCTTTTAATACGCAACCTAAGATGTGATGGTAAGGTGCGGAACATGATCACAGGGTATGGTGCTAAGTTGTCGTCTCTTGCCAGCAGAGTTACTTTAGCTAATCTCGAACTCGAACTCTCGTTTAATCCACTTATCCACAAACTTGAACTCTGCATAAAAATATGTTTTTGAATTCGAACTCTCTTTTATATTGTTTATATATTTATTATGGGTTTTGTTTTGATACACAGTCTGTGTAAAATATTTTTATACAACCCTTCTATAAAATTTAAAATTTAAAACCCAAACCCTAACATCATAGATTCTAAACCCTAAACTCTAACCCTAAACCTTAAATTCTAAACCTTGCAACCTAAACCCCTAAACTAAACTCATAATCCCTAAATTTAAAAAGCACGTGTAAACTTCAATTTACACATACTGTGTATCAAACTTTTTCTCATTTATTATTTATAGTATTATTTATTTTATAAAATAATTTGAATTAATCTCAAACTTAGTTTGACACATATAACATATATGGTAAAATATTACAAAATTTCATGTTAGGTCAATGGTTAAAGCTTACTCTTTGTATCTAATGGTCTTAAGATCAAACTCTTTTAAAGCGTATGATTTCATTATTTTTCTTCTAGCAAAACGACGTTGTTTGGGGATAAATTAGGCTTCAAAATAACCGCACTAAAATGACGTCGTTTTGAGTTAACGGTTCCGTTGAGAGTTAACAGTGGAGTGACATAAACAAGTCAGAAAGTAAATTTTAGCGTTAGATTTACACATTTTTGAACTTCGGTGACATTTTCGAGTCAATAATAATAGTTTAGTGGCATCTGGTGTAGTTTACCCTTTAATATATGTAAAATTTAGTAATACAGAGCTTAATATAAAAACATAAATTAACAAATTTAACCAAAAAAGTTTGTGAAGCAATTCCAAAATATAAATTCCGAAGTAACAATCGACAAATACAGCAAACTAACATATTATAAAAAAATAATGAGTTGCTTGCAAACTTATTGAGTTGAGTTGGACCTTACTCGACTCGATTCTTTAAAATATTGAGTCAAACTCAAATTTGAATTGAGTCAACTCGAGTTAATGTTGATCGAATTTTGACCAAATCAAAACGGATTAATTCAGTTAGCACCCTATTTGGAATGACTTAAGAGAGCAACTAGTTTGGTCGATTGGTGATAGGCGCCGAGTTGGATTCTGGTTGGATAACTGGATTCCTAGTAGTCTAGGTCATTTGTTTGATCATGTTGAAAAAAGGGAAGACATAAATGCGATTGAAATGGTATATGACGAGAATTGGGACATGACTAGATTAATAGTGTTTGGGTGCAACCGCTCGCTTCAATCAACCCTTCTCGTTAGCGGCTAAGGAACGGTTGTTGAGGAATGCTGAGCGCCTCCGCCGCCATTTGTCGGAGGAGAGCTGGTGTTCGGTGCACTTAGTCAAATCCATGCACTTGTTTAACATCGTTTAATCTTATTGAAATAATTATAAAAATAGTTCATATTCTTCCCACCAACCAAGTCGTTCAAAACCAAGAATAAGAAAAATCAAATCAAAATCCAACAATTAGATTGAAAGAACATTCCAACAATGAATTTTCCTGGTTATGTATGAATTATGACTTTTTCTTTCCTCCCATTCCTCATTTCCATCTTTTCTACGCAAAACCAATAAACAATCCCTTATTTCTCTTAAAAAAACCTCTGTTTTCCGCCATTTCTCTCCATTCTCCAATACCCATCTCTTTAAATCTCCTAAAACCTCTGTTTTTTTCAAAAAGAAATCTGGGTTTTATAAGTTATTCTTAAAACAGTTAAACCAGCGATGAACGATCTGTTGTCGAAGTCTTTCTCCGGTTCCCCAACCCCAGAAGCTTCCCCTAATCAGCACGTAATTCAGATGACTCAACCCTCCTCCTCCTCCACCGCCGACCACCTCGGCGAGTTCTTCAAAGACGTCGAGTCCATCAACGACGAGCTCAAAGAACTCGAGACGCTGAACGGCGAGCTCTCGTCGTCTCACGAGCAGAGCAAGATGTTGCACAAGGCGAAAGCGGTGAAGGAATTGCGAGCGAAGATGGATTCCGACGTAAACATGGCGTTGAAGAAGGCTAAAGTTATCAAGGCCAGGCTCGAAGCACTTGATCAGTCCAACGAGGCGAGCCGGAACAAGCCGGGGTGTGGACCGGGGTCGTCTTCGGACCGGACGAGGACGTCGGTCGTGAACGGGTTGAGGAAAAAGCTGAAGGATTCGATGGAGAGTTTCAACGGTTTGAGAGAAACAATATCGTCTCAGTACAGAGAAACTGTTCAGAGAAGATATTTCACGGTCACCGGAGAAAATCCCGACGACCGGACTCTTGATCTTTTGATTTCAACAGGTCAGTTTAATCATTTTATTCAAAAAAAAATTCACAAGAATTGAACCTGTTTTAAATTTAATATATATTTTTGTTTACAGGGGAGAGCGAGACTTTTATGCAAAAAGCGATTCAAGAACAAGGGAGGGGAAGAGTTTTGGATACGATCAACGAGATTCAGGAACGGCACGACGCCGTTAAGGACATGGAGAAGAATCTGAAAGAACTGCACCAGGTTTTCTTGGACATGGCGGTGCTGGTCCAGACCCAAGGTGAAGAATTGGATGACATCGAGAGCCAAGTGAACCGAGCTAATTCATTCGTCAGAGACGGAGCTAATCGGCTCCGAACGGCGAGAAATTACCAGAAAAACACACGCAAATGGACTTGCTATGCCATCATACTTTTGCTGCTCATCATCTTGTTTGTGGTGCTATTCGTTATCAGACCCTGGTAAAACTTTGGCGGCGGCGATGCATCATTTTTTTTTTTAATTTTCGATTCTTTCGTGTGATTCGGGATTTTAGGTTTTAATCTTTCTGGTTTTCGTGGTTGCTGCAAATCATTGTTTTATATAAAATTTATGTAAAATAGATATAAACCGTCTTTGTTATTTTATACCCTTTAAAGTTTGGAAAAAACTTTGATACACAGGCCGCATAAACTTTAATTTACACGTATTTTTTAGTTTTAGGGTTAAGGTTTTAGTTTAGGGTTTAAGGTTTAGGAGTTTAGGTTGTAGTGTTTAGAATTTAAGGTTAGTGTTTAGAATTTAGGATTTAAAGTTTAAAGTGTGGGGTTTAATTTTTAGGGTTAGAGTTAAGAATTTAGGTTTTTATAGTGTAAATACGCAGGCTTGTGTAAAATTAATTTTACACAGCCTATGTATCAAAGTTTTACCCTTAAAGTTTATAAATAATATTTTGTTTTTGGCTTATGAATTTTTATGGTTGCAGTTTATAAATAGACGTGCAAGTGTAAACATATATCAAAACCTTAATTATGGGTTCGTTTTTTATTTTTATGATCGATTTATATTCATGTTTAAGGTTTATAATTATTATTCTCTAAGATCTAAATTGTATTTTGTCCTTTAAAATATCGTACCAAATACTTATTAATTATAAGCTCAACATTTGAATCCAAGAAGGGGTAAAATGTGATATGTTTATCTAAGTGATTCGAGTTTAAATAGTTTATTGTTAAAATATACATGAATTTACCTATAACTAAAACATAACACAAATACTATTTTATACCCTAATAGAATTATAAAAAAAACTAGTATAAGCTTAACATTTCTTGACCATGAGCTTAAATAATTTATATATATTACCAATTAACTTGTCGTAATTATCTTTAATTAATTAATTTAATTTAATGAAATATGTTTGAAAAATATTACTATATTTAAAATTTTATCAATTAAAAAAAAACAAATGTTGAATAATAAAAGTAAAGATTGAACATGTGCTCCGAGAAGATAATAAAGTCGCGTCTAAGCTTGCAGGAGGACTTGGTTACTGACATAGGTTGAGATTAGTGCTTGATCACGTTGTTGGCGTTGATGGATTAATGTTGTTAATTTTCAGGGTTTGTCATGTCGGTTGTCTATTTGGTTATTATTATGTGAAAATATAAGGGTAAAGTATATAGATGGTCACCGAATTTTTAAGATACTTTTTATTTTGGTCACTGAACTTTTAAAATTTTTATTAAGGTCATCAAATTTTTAATTGACTTTCATTTTAGTCCCTTCCTTTAACTTCATTTAAAACGATGATGTGGCACGTTAACTTTCTTTCTTCTTTCATCTTATTTTTCTTTCCTTGTTCTGTTTTTCTCCAACTGAACCTTCCTTCATGACTCTCTGATTCCTCTAAAAACACTTCTTATCGTCTTTAATCTAAAGCAAGTATCACTGTCCTCACCCATTTTCATGTCTCACCTTCAACACACCATCCTATTGAGCTTGGGCTTATGAGTGAAAATCTTACGCAATTTGCTAATGAGATTGGTTTAAGTTTTGAGCTTGAGATGCTTACTTTTGATACTTTAGTTCAAACCCCTTACCAAACGCAGGAACCAAGAACTAAATTCACTAAATAACCAAATTACCACAGCCTGTAATCCATCTCCAAAACTATAGATTTTCAAGAATAGAAGAGATGTCAAGAAATATGATATGCAAGAACAGAAGGAAAAAACCCAAAAAAAAGTCGAGGAAAGCTTAATCCGACATCGAAGTTCAACAAAAATCAGAAAGTTCAAGAAGAGTATGTGAAGAATTCAATAATATTGTTGCCCAGAGGATTTTCGATTGTGAGACATCTGAAAGTGACAATGCAAAAAATAAATTAAAAAAGAAAAGCCCAAAAAATCTATGCGCAGATTGATTGAGAATTCAAGTTCCAAACACACATTTCCAGTAAATCAAAAGTTTACTTGATAACAATAGTTCTAACAGCAAAGACCCACATAACAAAAATTATCTCATGAATATTTCATTTTGCAGAAAAAACAAGAGATTTTTACAGTAAACACTTCAGTTCTTCATTCACTATTTTCCTCTGCTAATAATTCAATAAAAATTATCTAATGAATATTTTATTTTGCAGAAAGTAGGCAGGACAATGATGCTTGCTTTAGATTAAAGACATGAGAAGTATTTTTAGAGGAATTGGAGAGTAAGAAGGTTCAATCGAAGAAAAACAGAGCAAGGATAGAATAAAAATAGAGGAAGAAAGAAAGTTAACGTGTCACTTCAACGTTTTTTAACAGAAGTTAACGAAATAAAAATTTTAAAAATTTAGTAACCAAAATAAAATCGTCCTAAAAGTTCAGTGACTATCTATGTACTTTACCTAAAATATAAAAAATAGGATAGATTTATTAGGATGAATAAAATATATTAAGGCAACTCGCTGAACTTCAAACAAAAATATAATATTACACACGCGAAATTCAGCTGCCATAGAAGGATTTAAAGTTTTCAAAGAAACTTATTTTTAGAGTTAAGTAATAATTTTAGCTCCTAAAATTGTATTTATTGTTATTTTAATATAATTTATCTTCTTTTGTATTTTAATACAAAAAACACAATAGTTAATACCTTAAGATTGCGTCACCTTTAGTAGCATGGACAAATAATATATTTTAAAATTTAAAAAGAAAAAAAATCATTTTCAAAAATATAAAATACACATTTAAAATTTGAGTATTTTTTGTGTATTTAAAAATTTATAATTTTTTAGTTGTTTGGTTACGGTCAATCATGTTCTCTATTTATGTATTATCATATGTATACTTTTTCTGCGACTAGGTTTAGGGGTAATAAGGCATATTATAATACGATCTTGTGTATGATTTATTGTTAATGCAATCGTACCATTTTACCCCCTAAAATTATATATATATTTTAATTTAATATATTATATGTCACGTGACACTAAAAAATTAGGGTTGTAAATGAGACGAGACAGATTGCGAGCTACTTGAGTCTGACTCGGACAAAACTCGACTTGACTGGAATCAACTTGAGCTCGAACTCGACTTGAGTTTTTAACGAGTCGAACTGAGCTACTCAATACTCGACTAAAAAGCTCGCGAGCTGCTAAAAATATAATATACTATATCTTTTAAAATTAAAGTGAATTAAAATATATGTTGTTGGATAATAATAATAATAATAATAATAATAATAATAATAATAATAATGTTATTGTTGTTATTGTTGAATAAATTTACTAAACAACTATTATTAAGAATAGGGTTGTAAATGAGACGACATAGATCACAAGCTACTCGAGTCTGACTCAATCAAAGCTTGGTCAATACTTGACTTGAACTCGATTCGACTTGTTTACAAACATCTCTAAAGTTTCACGTAATATTTTTCCAACGAAAGAACAAAATAAAATAACATGCTTTATAAAAGAAAAGCTAAAAGTCCTAAATGAACTAAAAAAGCTCAAGAATGAAAACGATAATTAAATACCATCTGATTTTTTTTCTTTCTTTACAATATGTGTACTCAAATATCTATCATTGATAACAAATATAAAATATGAATTAAATATTTAAGCTTATTATGTGCATAAATAAAAAGGATCCAATTAATTGATAATATTAAACATTTCTATCCACTCCAAAAAAAATATGTATACATGAATATTATACAAATAAAAAGAAATCAAATTTATAAAAAAAAAAATAAACCGGATTTCTGGAATACCCATTCTTAATACTCAGGCCAGGATTAGACTCCTTCTAGAAGCCAAGTCAACCTAATGACCTACTTTTGCTGATAACATTGTCGTGAACCTGGATTAGAAATCGCCGTCAAAAAAGATGGCTTATTAGGAGCTGCTTGACCCTATTTTATTTATTTATTTTTTGTGCAACACAACGTGGAATAAGAATACATATATTATCAGTGAAGTTAAACGTCAATACATATCGTCAAACTATTGGCATCTGGCATCTTTATTATGCTTTTTAACATCATATAATTACTATCATTTGGCATTAATCTAATCATCTTTATAATAATTAATTAAGGCAAGATGAGAGATTGATGGGAGAATTGTGTATACAGAAAATATTTATTGGAAGATTCACCTACGTGTGACGTGAATCAGTCCGAATTAATTAGACAAAGTCTTGGAAAATCGAGAGGACAATAAAAAAAAGAAACTCATGTGTATCGAATGAAGAAGATTTACCCTCATTCCTGTTACTCAGCAAGAGCAAGCCTGCAAATTTTTGGAGAATTCTTCACCGTTACCAAATGAAGAAGAAGAATAGGAAACAAGGTACCAGATATTGACATATCGACTAAGAAATCTACTTTGCAAGATATTTTAATATTCAATGCAACAACTTGATAATTGTTGAATATAAGCCGTTAAGCCATCTGAGATGGCCGAGTTGGTCTAAAGCGTCGGACTAAGGTTCTGGGTAAGATAGATTGAGTTCCATTTTGTTGGTGAATCTTTAGGAGATCGTGATGTTGTAATTAGAGTGCGTAGATAGTTGATTTGGACTGCTAATATATTATCTCTTTCTTAGAGAAAAGTAGAATTGCTTTACATGATTTGGATCTGACCATGTTACTTCACTGGAAGTTCTTTTATAATAAATGTTATTCAGATCGTGTTCCCAACTGCTTATGTTTGGAACAGCTTGTGTGTAGAACGATGGTTGCTCAGAACAGTCTTTGTTATCACTTACTCTTTTCACCAAATAATCCTCCATATACTGCATTTGTTAACGCCATTGGTTTTGATTAAGTCTTTTAAAACAATTCTAGGGACGAAAAATGAATAAATATCCGTCCCTATTGTTTGAGTACTTGGATCTTTATAGAATAGAAGACACCTTTCTAATATAAGAGAAGATGTGGTCAACTATTAGTACACGTTGGTAGTTAGTTTCTCAGTTGCATTTTAATTAAATACGATGATGAACGATCAACTTCTTCAAGTATAGGAGTGTGATTTGCTTTCGTATGAGGATGTAATTCTATTCCCTTGTGTGGCATGTTGATTGTGAGATCTAGAGGTTAGTTTACTCGGATTCAGGTGTTAGCATAAGATAAGATGATGTATGTCTATTCAACTTTATTTTTAAGTTTTTCCGTGTATTTGAAGGTTATTTGGCAAGTCATATTTCTATACCTATGTCCATATATTTGTCAGACATGTATACCCGAGCAATAAGAAAAGCTGGAACTACGTAGTTTATAGAGGTTCCTTCATTCTTGAAGAACATTTGAGGCAAACAATGAATTCCGATGACTTAGTGTTGTTTAGAGTGAAAGAACTAATTAAAATGATTGCGTAATTTATTATATGTTCTGACTGCTTGTTATCTTTTCAGTCCCTGAAACATAATAGCTAATAGAAAATGTTATTGTTATGTAACAGGGACGATGACGGAAGCTGTTGGGAATGGAATACCAGCAGGAGACGAACTCGTATTGAGGGGCTTGAAACTTCATGGTTTCCATGGGGTAAAGCCTGAAGAAAAAACACTGGGCCAGAAGTTCGTGATCGATGTAGATGCCTGGATGGATCTTCGGAGCGCCGGTAAATCCGACGACTTATCCGATACGCTGAGTTACACCGCTATTTACCGGTGAGTAACTTGAAGATGTTTAAAACATTGGATGAATTGTTTAGCTCGTGTTTTGGTCATTTGATTTTTCGCAACTTATGCAATAGCATAGTGAAGGAAGTAGTGGAAGGGCAATCTCAGAATCTTCTGGAATCAGTGGCTCAAATGATTGCATCAAAAATCTTCACAAACCACCCTCAGATATCTGCTGTTCGTGTTCAAGTTGGGAAGCCTCATGTTGCTGTTCCAGGTTCTCTCGACTACCTTGGAGTTGAGATTATCAGATATAGAAGCATTGATGCTCCTAACTGATCTTCAACATGCATGTATGTGTTGCGTACGAATGTATCATCCTTTGAAAACTCACATGTGGGTCAGAATGGATCAACTTCATCTATGCCTGGTATTGTCTGGCCTGGCTTTCGGCTTCCTCTGGTGTATTTGTGTATTTTTATGACATAAAGTTTGTGATGCTAATAATTCGTGTTATGAATTTTTGCTTGTTCATGTCATGTGTTTTGTATAACGATTTATGCCTGTTTCTGGTTTTTCATGTGTTTTGTGTATTGTGTTTGTGTGGTGGAATGTGTCCAAGTTGCCAACTCTATGCTTTGATTACTTACATAAATTTTATATGCTATAATTTTCAATGCTCATAAAACCTTTTTGTGATAATGACATCCATTCCCTGTACTTTGTCAAATCTTCTTATTTGCTTTCTAAATGCTCAATATGTTCTTTATGCTTTGTTTTCGTCGATATGTCTCTCGAGTCTAATGTTGTTAATTGATGATGTGGACATTCTCTTACATAGACATATAATTTTATCAGTTTTTTTTGCTGATTTTTTTTTTTTAAAAGAATAATTTTAAGAAAATTATTAAACCATTTGAAGTGACTAAAAAATAATGCATAAAATATTATGAACCAATTATTTTAAAGTTAAATTAAAAACCTAGAACAGGTAATCTCTCGATATGGAGAGAGGCTAGAGCTAGACAAGTCGCTGTCCTCTGCTGAACTGAGTGATCCGGAGACGCTTAAAACCCTTGTGAAGAATCAGATTTTACCATATGCATGCTTTAATCCCTCTATGCACATTCTCTTTTGATTTTCCTTTTTCGGTGTACCGATTTCGATGAAGAATTTCTAGAAAAAAGGGGTTCGAAAAGTATCGAATTTTCTTGGCATGTTAAGGAGTAGTTCAATAGATGATCATCTGGTGTCGAAATCCAGTGAAGCATCACATGGTGAATGGAAAGTATGGTATAGTTGTCTTGTATAAATGACTATATTAAACATATATGAGTGAAATAAACTTTTTAAGTTACATATTATGATTAATGTTCTTCGAAAAGGCACGGCCAAGCTCGTTTGACAGTAGCAGCACGATAACGAAGAGTTCCGTGTTGTGTACCCTTGAAACTCAGCTGTGGAAAGAACAGGACAGGAAGAGAAAAGCTATTGGTGAAATGCTAAAAGAAAGATTCCTATCCGCCACGAGATGGAACTTGGAAGACGGACTAAGAACACCGGATAAGGTCATTTCAATAGTATGACAACGCGGATTGAATGCCGGAAGCAGTTCTTCCACTTCCTGTGATGAAGAACCAGGCAAATTCGGAAGATAGAGTTGTGAAGAACTTAATTTATGCTGCAGATGACAATGTTTATGTATCCTGCTCTTCCTTTCACCATTGTCATCTGTCTCCGATTTTCTTTTCAACCAAATTGCACTTGCAAATTATTGGCATCATCTTCAGGTTTACTTGTTTTGATCTTATGAATATACTGCAAATTATAGTGTATAATAAGTGCTTAATGCGTTGTCTGTTATTGGTTATAGTTGAAATACAAACTACTTTGTGTTATATGCTCAAATAGCAAATTACTTTTTTTTGGCATAAATAAAAAAAAATCTTCTTCCAACTTTGGGTTGGTTCGGCTCAGATCGAATTATTATTTTTATATATAATTTCTGCATAGTAGAGGGACCAAAATTATGATTTAACCTAAATATTTCAACTCAAAAGTTTTACATCATAAAATCTCAGCCGTCAATCAGAATGTCGGTCAACGATCATTCTCGGATAACCACTGGAACCAGGCTGGTGGTGAGCTACACCTTATCAGAACCCATTTAAACCTGTAAAATTTAGAAACAATTCTAACAGAAAAACCTGCCCTTTTCTCTTTTATTTTATGTTCTTTCTCTTTTGAACGGGGAAAGAAAAAAATGCAGAAAAATCAACACTTTCTTTTTCCTTGATTCTACAAATTAATAAAAAAAAAACTTTATCTTCCCATTGTTCGTGATTTCAAATTATTGTTTTGACGTAGAATTTGTCGATTCTGATTATTTATTTTCATTGGGTTATTGGAAATTTTCTTCCTTTTTTTTATCAATGATCATTGATTATTCTAGGGAATTTATTGTTTCTAATTATTATTGTGGGGAATTTTTAGAATAATTGAAAGCCCTCAAGGGATCCCCCATTTTTTTAATGGAATTGGTTTAGATTAGAGGGATAATTCTTCCATCAGATTCATTAGATTCCTCATTGAATCCTTGGTGTTTGTTGAATTGTTTAATGTGAACATATAGGGATGGTTTATATTGGCTAAAGCTCCAATTTTTTTTTTTATGTTATTTTGTTTAAAAAGGGAACCTTTTAGGAAGATAAGAAATGGGATTATAGTTCATGGGTGAATTTGGATATTCTTTGATGGTTACAGAAGAAAAAGTGTGAGAATTTAGGTGTTCAAATGGGAAATGCATGTGCCAAAACAGCCGCCACGGAGGAAGCCGAAAATGATGAGAAAAAACAAGATGGTGATGGCAATGAAGGTGAAACCAAAGAACTGGAAGAATCCGACACGGTTGAAAAACAACCTCCGGAAGAAATGAAGATTGTTAGGGAAGAAACAGGGAATGAACAACAATCGAAATCCACTGAAACAACCCAAAGGCAACAATCAAAAGCCAGTGAAGCAATACAAAGACAACAATCGAAAGTCAATGAAACAACACAAAGACAGCAGTCGAAATCTCACCCTAAAAGACTGAACTCCAAGCCATCTCAACTTGCAGCATATGAAGAGAGTAAAGCTGAGACCGGGAAAACCAAAAAGGCTCATAATGTGAAGAGACAATCATGTGCAGGGTTGCAGGTTGATTCAGTGTTGCAAACCAAAACAGGTCATTTGAAGGAATACTATAACTTGGGGAAGAAGTTAGGTCAAGGACAGTTCGGAACAACTTTCCTTTGCATCGAGAAAGGTACCGGGAAAGAATTCGCTTGTAAATCGATTGCAAAAAGGAAGCTTATGAATATTGATGATGTTGATGATGTGAGGAGAGAAATTCAGATAATGCACCACTTGGCAGGGCACCCGAATGTTATATCCATCAAAGGGTCTTATGAGGATTCCATGGCCGTTCATGTTGTGATGGAGTTGTGTGCAGGGGGTGAACTTTTTGATAGGATTATAAACAGAGGGCATTATAGTGAAAGAAAGGCAGCTGAGATAGCAAGGACTATTGTTTCTGTCGTTGAAGCTTGCCATGCCATGGGAGTAATGCACAGGGATCTCAAGCCTGAAAATTTCCTTTTTGTGAATCAACAGGAGGATTCACCTCTTAAAGCCATCGATTTCGGATTATCAATATTCTTCAAGCCTGGTATGTTCAAAATGATTCTCTTTCATCACTTCTCATTTATAGTTAAAATGAACTTTTAGCCCTCTGCTGCAGAAGACTTCGATGTTCATTAGATAGTAGTTCATGTATTATTAGATCTGTTTCATTCATAGGAATAAAGAGTTTAGAGACTTTTTCACAACGTTTTTGAAATCACCAATGTATTGTTTTCTTAAAGAAGGTCTTGAAATCTTTTAGGGGATATTTTAACCGATGTCGTTGGAAGCCCGTACTATGTCGCACCCGAGGTATTGCAAAAGCATTATGGTCCGGAAGCAGATGTGTGGAGTGCTGGCATAATCACTTACATTCTCTTAAGTGGGGTGCCTCCATTTTGGGGTGGTAAGTGCTCACTATAAATAATTTCTGTTACTATTTGCTTTGTTGTTGAACTCTTAAGTTTTTGAGCAATCTTGTTTTGAACATTTGGTCTAATTCTTGTTATTTTGATATAGAAACTGAACCAGAAATATTTAATGAGGTTTTGAATGGTGAGCTTGACTTCTTATCTGATCCCTGGCCTAATATCTCTGAAAGTGCTAAAGAACTAGTGAGGAAAATGCTTGACAGAGATACGAAGAAGAGGATAACGGCTCACGAAGTACTACGTAAGTCTCGTTATAACTTAGATGTTGATAATGATAAATGATTTGAAGGTTGTTTTGACTTTGAATTCTCAGCTGCTGTTCTTTTGTGATCTTTCCATGTGTTTAGCTGGCTATTATCAGGCCAAAAATTCATCTGTCACTAATCGAAATCATCCGAGTTCTCGAGACTAATGGATTAAACTTGATGATCTTTAGCTTTTCCACTCTGGGATATTGAGGATTAGCTTAATTTGATCCTCTGTAACTTGCAGGCCACCCTTGGGCTCAAGTTGATGGGGTGGCACCTGACAAGCCACTCGATTCTGCTGTCTTAAGCCGCCTGAAGCAATTTTCTGCAATGGATAAGCTCAAGAAAATGGCCTTAAGAGTAAGTATATTCGTTTACAATGACCAGTAAAACTTCAGAAAAGATGCATATTGAAATTAAAACTCATTTTCAATGAAGAAATCCCACGTTTAAATGATACTTATTTGGTTAAAATCTCCATTATTTTGTTGTTTTTTTAAGGTCATCGCCCAAAGACTTTCAGAAGAAGAAATAGCTGGGTTGAAAGAAATGTTTAAGATGATAGACGCGGATGGTAGTGGTCAAATCACCTATGATGAACTCAAAGATGGATTGAAAAGATTTGGTGCTAATCTGGCTGAATCCGAATTTCGTGCTCTAATGCAGGCCGTAAGTTACTTCGACTCTTCCCTTCCGTGTCAGACCAGATTCCGAGTAACGTGTATAGACACTAACGACTTTAAAGTAACATTATGATTCCAATTTGACATGATTATCTTTTGTTTATTTGGGAACCTCAGGCAGACATTAATAACAGTGGTACAATTGATTACGACGAGTTCGTAGCTGCAACATTGCATCTAAACAAGATTGAGAGGGAAGACAACCTATTAGCAGCCTTCTCGTACTTCGACAGAGATGGCAGCGGCTACATCACTCCGGATGAGCTTCAAAAAGCTTGTCAAGAGTTCGGTATTGAAGACCTCAGCCTTGATGAAGTCATGAAAGAAGTCGACGCAGACAACGTAAGCATCTCTGATCCATTTCCTACATGCATCTGCAAACTTGCGTGTTTTCGATCAACATAAACCGCAGTAATAATCGCATTCCTCGTGAACAAATGTTCATGTTGGACTCATCTCGTGTTCGGGTTTTTGTTTTCCACAGGATGGTCGGATTGATTACAATGAATTTGTAGCGATGATGCTTCCTAAAGTTGGTAAGAAAGGTACTTGATAGATATCAAAAGAAGTACTTTTTTTTTTTTGAATCGTGGCAAAAGATGTACCAATATTTTCCTCTAGTGCATTTTATTTACTTTTTTTATTATTTTTTTTCAAACTTTTTAGAGTTTAGATCTTCAAAGTTTGAGGATCATCACCCCGAAAAAAAGTTTCCTTATTTGTTATTTTGCCTGAAATTTGTTGTATACACATTTTTTTTCCAAGTATGTATTGGTTCATGATTTTGTAATTAATGAAATTTGAACTTTAAGAAGTGGTTCAACCAATAGAAATTGGTAAAAATACCTATACATTTTTTCAGAGTTTATATGTAATTACATCACACTGTAATACCCATTTTTGTTCGGGCCTAAATTCAAACCTGTTTTTTTTAACCCGAGCCTGAACCCAAAACTAAACTCAATCTAAAAATAAAAATAGATCTATTTTATTAAAATTACCAAGCACAATTTACCCCAATTACAAATTCATACCCATAACCCATTACAATGTAACCCGGACCCATATCCAATAACCCATTTTACCTAAACCTAAACCTAACCCTAATTGAAAACCCTAACCGTCAGCCACCTTTGTAGCAGTCGTAATCGTCGTCAAGCCGTCTCCCGCCGCCTATCGCTGTCGGTCATCATTCTAAACCTCAACTTAACCCTAGACCAACCAAAACCCTAAATAACCTAAATAAAACCCTTAAAAGATTAAAACCCTCAAATGTTTATCCCCTCTGCCACTCTAGCCACTTGTCACCACCGCCTCAGTCAAATTTACCGCCCTCACAAGCCTTGTCATCACCCGACGTGGCCAGCCTCAAAGTCGTTCTCCTCCCTTATAAATATGGGCTTTCTACAATCAAAAAGAAAAAGATTAGAGACGAGTTTAAAAAAGAAAAAAAAAACAGAGATCAAAGCAAAAAAGAACCAAAAAAGTAAAAAAGTAAATAGAAATAAAGAAAAAAAGAACCGTTTGGATCTCATTAAATCTACATTATTAGGAAAATTTTAAAAACTGAACCTTAAATTAATATTTAAGACCCAAAATCGAGTCATTTGGTATCGTTGTATGTTCACCGACCGTCGACAACGGCGGTTTTTATCATTGGTGAACGACACTTTACGGTGATGCACGGCAAACGTGGGCGGCCGACTGGACGACGACAGAAAACTGAAGAAGAGATCCTCTTGAGAGCAATTGAGAGTTTAAAATAATTTTTTTGTCAAAAAAAGGATATTTATACATTCCTCAAAACGACGTCGTTTTGAGCGTCACTGTTCAGGCCAAAAACGACGTCGTTTCATCTTGTAACCCTTGCGATAACCTGACCCAAATAAGAGGATTCGTGCGTTTTGAATGAATGGAAAAATTACAATTCTGGCCATCCGACTTTTGTATTCTTTATATTTCGGCCCTTCAATTCGCATTTCCTTACATATTAGTCACTACCTTTGTTTTATTTATTTGTTTGTTTAAATTATTATAATATTTATTTTGTTACAATATTTATATTTATTTATTATGCTTATAATATTTTTTATTAATCCTATTATTATTATTATGTTAATTATTATTATTATATATTATTTGTATATTATATATAGTATTTTTTATTTGTAAACTTCTCCTATTATATATTTTTATGTATATATACATGTATTATATAATATTATATATATGTATATCGTGTTACTATTTTGCTTCGAGTATCTTTATGTTTTTCTTTAAATTTTAAACCTATTTTAATATTTAAGGGATATTTTCCAATTTATTTCGGGAACTGGCTAGGAAGTGGTGTCCTGACTTATTCAGATGTCATCTTCCTCGGTTGTCGTAAATGAGGAAATATTTTCCTTAGACCATTTTTTGGATTAAATTTTAAATTAAAATTTGAATTTTTATTTTCTTGCAAAGACAACACTAAATCAACATGGTACCGATTTTGGGCGTCGTGAGGGTGCTAATACTTCCCCACGCGTAACGGACTCTCGAACCCAAATATTTTAGAATCTTTGTTTTTTAATGGTGTTCGACCTACCAAAGTGGCCGGTGTTTACTCAATCTTCCCTTTTTATTTCCCACAAAATTTTCATCCATTTTAAATTTTTACAATATTCTTGTGAGAGTGTCATCTCGGTCTCCAAGTGCCATTTTCTTTGATGACGTAAAATATATCTTTTTTAATACGTTATTTTAAAACAAAAAACTTTATTACACACTCATCCTCAAACTATAATTCTTATTTTAAATTAGTCCCTAAACTTTTGAACATTTTAATTTCATCCTCAAACTATGACAAATCGATCCTTAAACATTTGAACGTTTCCATTTCGTCCTAAAAAATCTGGCTACCCTGGTTCTCCATGTATTAAAAAATCTAATTATTTTCTATTGGATCGACAAATTAGCGAATTGAGTATCTCGAGTTTTTTTTGAACTCCCATGCTATATAGTATATAGGGGTGATCATTTGATCGAGTTGGGTCAAGACGAGTAAAAAATTTCGAGTTAGTTGAGTTGACGAGTCCTATTTTAACTCGAACTTTATTTGATATTTGTTTGATTTGAGTCGAGTTTTTTTCTCGTGTTTTTTTGAGTTTCTGTTCAAATTTAATTATAAATATTTATACTGTTATGGTACTTGTTGGTTCCATTTTAAACATATTTCTATAACCATATATGATATACATATATATTTCTTCATATTTTTCATATGTGATATACATATGTCAGGCACAGCTGAGGAACTACGAACTTGAAAATCAATCTATTAATTACTAAAAACTTTGAGTTATTCGAGTCTTATCTTAAGACTCAAACTTTTCTAAGTTGAACTGAAATTCAGTTAAAAAAATTTAATTTTTTAAATCAAATTGAGCTCGTCCTAGTGGTATATATAACGTTGTTCTTATGGTTGCTTTCGGCTTGGCCCATGCATTCCTTTGCATACGCTTCTTTGTTTCCCTTTTGTAATCTTTTTTCTCATGTGAATGAAATGGTCTCACCTTAGAAGAAAATACATGAACACGATCTTCCTATGTGGTTTCTCTTTCAGATTAATTATGAATTTAAATCCAATATTTTTTATTTAAATCTAAATATATTTTAATTTTCAATTCAATTATAATTATGTTAATTTATTACTATAATAATAGTTACTTGAATACATGGACGAACACGTAATTTTAAGAATTATTTGAAAGTTCTACCATTAATGTAAATGAAACTAAATTGTCAATAAAAATATTTAAATAATAATATTTAAAATTATTAAGGAGTACGACGACCCCTCAACATTCTTTCGATCAATCTCTATTTTTCAATTTCTTCATCGAGGACCAGAAATCAATTTTTTTTCTTTCAATTTACAGTTTGTTTAATGGCGAATGACCCTCATTCTCTTTGAGAAGGACTTCGCCAAAACCCATTACCATCCGCAACCACTCATTTATCATCCAGCAATGGGCGAGAGCTCGGTTGTGAATGATTCTGAAGCATACGTACCAGATTTTTATCATTCACAGTCACCCATATACCCGAGCTTTGGTGGAAACATAGACTATCAGGGGTCACATATTTCATGGCATATACGTCGATTAGCAGTCTCACGTTTTCACCACATAGTAGTAACTATGTGTTTACAACGCCTCATCCTATGCCTCCGGTGATTGATGATGATGAATATGATGTTGAAGAGGAGGAGGATGATGATGATGCACCCCAAAGACCGCAACGAGATCGACAACCACTACGGGCGCGAGGTCACTGTTTTTGGAATGTCCCGTACCCATACATTTCATACATCTCTTTGGTTTTCCTGCCTCCATGTAATGAAAATCCATACTAGTATGGATGCAAGTCGATGGAGGTTGGTCGTTTGGTTTTCTTCAGAGTACTGGATTCAGTAACCATTCGTCATGCTCTAGTGGCGGCCAATATTGTGAATTCGCGATCGGTGGGAACTCACATCTGTAAATATTTATTATCATGTGCAAGTTAAAGCATTCATCCGCAAAGTTGTACTGGTCAACCCCTTTAGACATACACACTGAGGTTGCATGCCTACACGGATACCGCCATGCTTGGAACTCACCACAGTCACACCATTTTTGCCTGAAATTGACTCGAAATATTTGCCAGTGCCCTCTTTCGTTGTTGCGCACGAGTCAGCAACATCAAAAAATCTGTCCATTTAGGTCGAACCCATGAACAACCATCGATCTAGCCGGTTCCATATTCTTTTCCATTTTTTTCACAAGATCGGAAGACCAAACTTGTCCCCTATTTATCGTAGCTTGGATTTCTGACCCTTTATCGGACCAAACCTTAGCCAACCTGTAATATGTATCTCTCACCAAGCTTGCTATTGGGAGATGGTATGTTCCTTTTAGTACATCATTTATGCACTCAACAAGGTTAGCTGTCATTTGCCTGTATCGTCGTCATTCATCATACGATTGGGTCCATCTTTCCCTCTCGATGTTGTTTGCCCACGCCCAAACATCTTCGCCGTACTCCATCAAATTTTCCAACTTCCTCTCAAAATTTGGCCGCAGTAGTTCGTATCCTGTTTCATAATATATGTTGTTAGCATTGACAAAAATTATAACACGTAAATAATCGAGTCTGAAAAAATGAAAATTACTTACCCATGCCTAAAATTGCGTTGCGAAGATGGGTTTTTTTCCCACTTTTCAATAGCGTTCTTACCAATATAGTGTACACAGTACACGAGATATACGTGCGGAGGTATCCATCGGTTGTTTTCTCGATCAATTGTTGCTAAGATGCTTGTTGCTCTATCCGAAATCAAGCAAACCCTATATTCTCGAACTACATGTTCACGTAAATTACTTAAAAATAAATTTCAAGAGTCTGTCGACTCTGTATCAACAATTACGAAGGTAATCAGAAATATATTTTAATTACCATCTTGTGTAACGGAAGTCAACAGAACATGTTTGTATCTTTCGTACAACTATGTGCCATTGACTTGGATCATCCGTTTACAAAATTAAAAGCCTTCGATGCATGGCTTGAATGCCCAAAATAGTCGGTGGAATATTTTCTTCCCTTGAAGAAGCTGACCTTATCGGTTGTCTGCATTCAGGGTTTTATACCTGACTATGGTCTCCGGAATAAAATATACCATTTCTTGTAATAGTGCCGATAGCTTATTGTATAACTTCTCGTAACTACCGTACACAATTTTTAGTGCCTTATCCCTTGCATACCAACCCTTGCCATATTCTATTTGGTATTCAAATTGTTGCTTCACAGATGCCATAATCGTTGAAACAGTAACCCTAGGATTTGCTTCAACCAACATCTTCACGTGGTGACATATTACATCGGAGTCTAACTTACGGTGATCTTGGTTGGTTGAATTTCGTAAACAAGTGTGTCGACCATTGTACTTTATAATCTCCCAAGCAGTTCTCCTCTGAAGTTTAGAAACTCGAATCTTCCAATTACAATCTTGTCCATATTTAACACATTTTGCAAACATAGTTCTCGGACTGAATTCTTTAACAATAAAGTCTGCATACTTTATGATGGGATACTCTTTAATTGCCAATGTAGCTTCTTCATTGTCTTTAAATTGTATCCCAACCGATAATTCATCAGAGGAACCCGAACTTAATTGTGATCAGAAATTTAGGTGCCCTCATCGCATCATAATCTATTAAGTTCATGTGAGTAGGAGGTTCGTACTATGTAATGTCATTCATGGCCGAAACAAATTCACCTCCACCAAAAACAGGTTCATTACCAAGGTCATCACCACTCAAATCAGGATCGGCGGTTTCTTTATCTTCAGTTGAATCAGCAAGCGTCTCTCCCCATCTACCTTGAAGATTTTTAACGTCAATGCCAACAGTAAGATCAACTGCCGGATCAACCGTTGAAAACGTCGAAGGCCCGTCTCACTTTCCAACAGAGCAACAAAACTGTCTTCAAACCTATATTGCTGATCCTCAACCGGATTACCGAAACCCATTTGAGAACTTCTAAATATATTTCTGGATGGGCCCGAATCGTCATATCTCCCACGCAATTTAACACGTAACTCAACACTTCGAATACGTATTGAATCACGCTCTGTAATCATGAGTCCAACATCATCATCATCATCTTTAAGAGCTATTGTAGAATATCTGACTGGATCATCACATGTCTTCCACTGGTACTGCAAACGAACAATCTCAGTTCATATTTTTCTTTCTATGTCATGTTTCAGCTCTCGAAGGGAAATGTTCTTTGAAAACCTCATCTTTGTAGTGTTTTTCGAGTCAAATACGACACCAATATCAATTTTTACAATTTCTCCATCGTAATGGATAACGGCCATAAACACGTTGCTCATTGTCTCTGCACGTTCAAAACCATATATATTTTTGAAAATAATTATATAAATCAAAATCCGACCTCATGTTATATTTTATTGTTGCGAATTTTTTTACCTAAACAACAAAATAAAAATAAACAAACAATATAATATTCAAAACAAAATGTAAAAATCAACTTACTAAAAAATTCTTCAAAATTTCTTCCTTCACTTTCTTCTTCTCCTTCTTTACTCAATTTTTTCATACTTCCTTCAACTTTTACCTTTACCCTCACTTATTTAACACAAAAACACAATACACAAAATAATACACAAATTTTTCTGTTATTTACCCCTACAATCTATTTAATAACCATTCAAAATTTAAATTCAATACCCCTACAATCTATTTAATAATTCTATTCAATCAGTACAAAACATCACTCTATTCCCAAAAAATTTAAACATGCTTTTCACAGTTTTTTTCTTACTTTTCAGTGTATTATTAAGGCAATGATCGGTCATTTTTGAATTTCCAGTGCCCCGCTTGCACCCTACACCAATTATTATTATTATTATTATTTGCCATGAGGTCGGATATAAAGCACCTAGCTTTCATAGTTTTTTTTATTTTTCCCTTGAGGTCGGATAGAAAGAAACATGCCCTTAATTTTTTTTATTAATTTTTGGCTTTATTGTTTGAATATTCCATTTTGGGATATTAATTGGAAATCCACCCCTTTTAAATAACATTTGGAAAATACCCTCATTCAGCCCACGTAGGTTAAACTCGCGTTTGACGAAACGGGAGTTCTACATTGAGTGAAAAGAAAAAATAAATTTACCAAGTTTTTATTACAAAGAACTCGCATCTGACGAAAAGCGACTTTGAAACTCGCGTTTGACGAAACGCGAGTTTAACTTACGTGGGCTGAATATGGGTTATTTTTCCAAATATTGTTTAAAGGGGGTGGATTTTCAATTTTTATCTCAAAAAGTAATATTAAAAAATAAAACCTTAATTTTTGATCACGTAGGTCGGAAGAAAAGCATGTTGCTTTCAATATTTTTTAAATATATATTTTTTTGTTTTTGACCATGAGGTCGGATAAAAATAAATATGCTCTTAATTTTTTTAATTAATTTTTGATCATGAGGTCGGAAGGAAATCGTGTTGCTTTTAATATTTTTTAATATTTATTTTTATTTTTGATGATGTCGAATTGCTTTCAATCCGTCCTTAAAATTACTGTAAGAATCACAATATATTCGAAAATAATTTGATGGATATTATAAATTTTAATATATTTTTTAGGGTGCAATATTGCCCCAATTTTGCCCTATATGAAGGGCCCAGTCCAATGTAAACTATGCGGCGGTGGCATCCATTTGCGGCATCCTGACATGTCGTTTACGTATTAAACAAAATGACGAAGGCACACGCGCTCTCCGCGTTTGGTACACGTAACACCTCCCTAGTTGTGTGTATCTTATTAGGGATGGTAACCCGAATTATAGATTAGGATATCTTATCAGCTTTCTTTATGAGAAAGTTTAAAATTAAAATTAGAAGTTTGAATTATAATTAAAGATTTGATCAATAAAATTTGTTATTTTATTATTTTGTTAATAATGGATTGTAATAATGAATTGATCTTATTTTGAAAAATATTTTAAGAGGAGTTTTTTTAGTTAAATGATTAAATATAAGAGTTATAATTTTTTTGTCTTTGATAATTATAAAATAATTTATATTTATATAAATATAAAATAAAAAAATATTTCATAAATAAAAAATAATATATACATTTAGATTTATGAAGTTAATAAAATTATATTAAAAAATAATTTTATAAATAAAATTAATATATATAAATCTAAATTTAATAATTAATAAAAATATATTAAAAATAATTTCACAAACAAAAAATTAATATATATATATATATATTCTTCAAATATACTTATTAATGTTATATTAAAAAATTAATTATATTTATAATATAATACATATATAAATACCAAATATTAATAACCACTAAACAATTCAAATAAGTATTGAATATAATTATGTCATCATGTGTCATTTTGATTGTTCATATAAGCAAACACCTACAAACTATCAATTAATTTTACTAAACACTTTTATACAATCAATTAATGCAACAAACTAGTCAAATCAGCAAATGTAATTCTCTGTCAACTATTCACTAGTTGCAGGACATGACCTATAATTTTTTATGATATTTGAGTTTAAAATTTAAAATTAGTATTCACTACAAATTTATTATATCGCAGAAAAATACTCTCAGGTATTTATTATCTGAATTATCAATATATATGTAGATGTTAATTATGAATTCAAAATATATAAATTGAAGAATATATTTGTTTCTAAAGATTCAAACATTAACCGTTAAAATTTTAACATATTTAAATTCAGATGTTCAACTTATAACTTAATTTTTTGAATTAAAATTGAGTTCACATATTTATGGATAATAATATTAAATTTGAATTCAAATTTAACCATACTACTTAACAAATTTGCGGGTAAATTGGATTGGGAATTTTAATCATTTTTTCAATTCATATGTCTTCTGTGACGCGTCAAAGTCAAAGAAAAAAATATTATAGAGTTATTTGCACCACATATCCCCAAACTATTACCATTATTCTAAATCATTCCCTGAACTTTTAAACATTCTAATTTCATTCTCAAACTATGACCTTTAGTCTAAATTGGTCCCCAAACTTTTTAGCATTTCAGTTTCTTCATCAAACTATGACCCCCATTCCACATTGGTTCTCAAACTTTTAAAATATTTCAATTTTATCCTCAAATTACCATTTATATAACATCATATTATCACATAATACAAACCAGTGTTTCATAACAATTAACGGTTTTGTAAGGGTTTTATTAACATAAGATATGATTAGCATATATTGATAATTTGGGAATGAAATTAGAATGCTCAAAAAATTTGAGGACCAATTTAGAATGAGTCATGGTTTGAGGATTAAATTAAAATAATTAAAAGTTTTAAAACTAATTTAGAATGAATATCATAATTTCAGGACGTGTATTACAATTAACTATACATTATATCAACACAAAAATAACATATATGGAATGCTAGCGAGTAAAATACGGTTAAAATTGTTTTTTTTTTTGTTAAAAAGTTAATCAATCAATGCAATTTGATTAATTTCATTTGATGCATTTATTTTAGTTTGTGAGATCAACAGTTAATTAAAATATATTAAGTTGGTATATTATTGATTTTTATATCAAATTTTTGAATAATAACAAAATATTGAATAATAAGAAAACGTACAATAAATACATATATTGTTTTGAAAACAAATACAAATTATAAAAAAAACCTGGGACAAGTCACCAATAAAACTACTGTGAAAAGAAAATTAAAATATATAACACAAAGAGTGCGAAGAAAAATATTGATTCGAATATAAATTATTCGTCCTTTTTGGTGCTACTATTTATGTTATGGTATTAAAAATAAGGGTTTAAGGTTTATGTTGTAGGGTTTAGTTTCTAGAGTTTAGAATTTATGATTTAAGATTTAGAAATTAGGGTTATGTTGTAAGGTTTAATTTTTTAGTGTTGGTGCAAAAAAATGACACACAAAGGGCAGAGAATTTTTGTTCACGACGTTCATCTTCCATAGAAAACTCAACAATCATCATGAAAATCTCCATGTGTCTTCCAACTAAACACTATATTGATGTACGAGTGAATATCAAGAAAATAAATCTTACAAATTACTCTGCTAACGGTTATGATTGCATCGATAAACTACCACAAAAAGAATTTAACCATACTGGACCGTCGACCTACCCTAATCAGATGGTGCATTATGATGATCGCTACACGAACGCAGGACTACCATAAAGACAGATAAAAATCATGTCACATAAGCAAACGAGCATACATAACAATATGTGCGAAAAGAAAGTACCCAAAACAAAACAAAAACTTATTTGGGACTAATATATTTTTAGTGTATTTTCTTATACCAATTTAAATTAACTTTGTATAAATATATTTAATTTATATACTTTTAAAATATATTCTCTAAACCCAAATCTATTATAATATCTTCCCAACCAAAATAAATAAACCTAATATTCAAACCAAAAATCCCAATCAGTTAATATTCTTTCTTTTAATAATATCATTTTTCAAATTTAAACCAAAATTCATTAAAATTTGTGTCACTCAAATAAAGTATTAAGATATTGAACATAGAAATTTAAGCTATAGGTTGGACATAGAGATCACAATCACTTGATTTTATAAACAAACTTAACTGGACTCCAACAATTGGTTAAGATATATTCTAAGTTTTTATATTCTTTATAAGTTCGAAAATTAGTCTTACGTTTATTCCTAGAAATTTAGACAAATATTTATTTTTTGGTTTTCGATTTTTTAAAAAAATATCATTTTAATTTGATAAAATAAAAAATTCAAAGATCAAAGGAGGTGAAAAATTAAAAGGGATTAAATAATATTTTAGAAAATTCGAGGGGACAAATTGAATATAAAAATTCAAGTCAATTTCTCAATATTATTAAAAAACTTTTGTTGAGTTTATTGATGTACCACTACACAGTAATGAACTTTTTTTTTTATCCAAAACGTAGTAGAACATATTCTTAATTGCTGCCAAACCCACCAAAAAGCAGGCAAAAATACCAATAGGCATTGGGCAATTTGAAACACACAAAGTGGATTGCATTGACAGTTTTTAACACAAATTCTTATTTAATTTAAAATTCAATTTAAATTTGTATTTAATTGGTAAAAATTTAGTTTGTAACATAATTTTTAACTTAATTAGTAAGAATTTAAGTTACAACATTAATTTTCACCAAGTTAGTAAAAACTTCAGTTCTACTTAAATTATTTACTCAGTCTTACATAATTTTTACCAAAATAATAAGGCTCCCCTCAGCAGAAATTTTCAAACGCTCGGCCGATTAGGAGCAAAAACTGAAATTTTCAGCTATGACGCTCGTTTAAAAATTAAATTTGATAAAAAAAGAGGAGCCAACGTCTATTTAGTGGCTCGTGCAACAACACTTTTTTGTTTGACGCTTTAACGCACGTCACATAATTATTGCTGAATTGGCATTAAAATTGTATGTTTGTCGCATTTTCCGCGCCCTAATGTGTGCACCTTAGCCTGTCGCTAGTCCCTACATTATACATCAGAATATTAGAAACTAGTTTCATTTTAGTTATTGCACAACTAACACTGGCTTTCATCTAATTCTTACATATCGCAAAAAAAGGGATCAAATTTTGGCATCACACCTTCATCCTGTAGATGCCACTTCCGTCACAAAAGCCCGAAAATAACTTCCAAAAATTGTTCCTTTCCAACTTACCAAGTCGGGTTCATTGTCTCTTCACTCACAGCCACTCACAATTTCTGAAAATTTCATGAATCAGAGAACAACCCACTTCAAAAATCTCAATACCCATTTCCCCAAATCTCTAAACTCAGTACTTTGCTACCTACAAAACCTCAATTCTCAAGCTTTTGGTCTTTAATAGTGGGAAAGTGGTGAACTTTCATCATTTCAGCTAATTTCAAACCCTTCATTTCCTTGAAATAGAGGTCTAGAAACATGAGTTTGGGCTGTTATCAAACCATTCAGTTCCCTACAACAGGGAAGTCCGGGTTTTTTGTCCTGGAATCCATTGAAAAGCTCACCATTGAAAGGTAATAAGATTGCTGGTGTCAAATTTGGAAACTTTCAGATTAGTGAAAGGAGAAAAGACATTAGTACGAGGTTGAAATCGATGTTGAGCGTAGACAGTGTGGTGGAGATAGAGTGAAAGGAAGGGGTCAATACGGGGAGTAAATATGATGCAATTGTTATAGGGTCTGGAATTGGAGTGCTTGTTGCTGCTACACAGATGGATACACTTTTGATGTTGGATCTTCTGTCATGTTTGGATTCAGTGATAAGGTCAGATTCTTTCTTATCTGTGTTTGTGTTTAGCCTATGTTAATCGGATTCGGATTCGTGTATGTTCGAGTTTTTTTCATGCATTTGGAATATCCCCATAATTGGATTGTGTAATTTAACTAGTTTATTGTGTTTAAACATCTTTGGAATTGCCTTGGTTTTTGGTTTTCGTGTGTTGATGTGTGGTTCGATTTTTGGCAGGGGAATCTCAATTTGATAACTCAAGCATTGGCCGCGGTTGGGCGTGAGATGGAGGTGATTCCTGATCCAACTACAGTTCATTTCCATCTACCGAATAACCTTTCGGTTCGAGTACATAGAGAATACAGTGAATTTATCAACGACCTCACGAGCAAATTTCCGCATGAGAAGGAAGGGATCCTTAAATTTTATGGCGAATGTTGGAAGGTCTGTTCGGATTGAGGTGACCTACTTACTGTAGTATTTTATAGTTACGTTTTCGTTCATTAGTCACTTCTAAGTACTTGTATGTATATTTGGCTAGATCTTCAATGCTTTGAACTCGTTGCAATTGAAGTCACTTGAGGAACCAATCTACCTTTTCGGACAGTTCTTTCAGAAGCCTCTTGAATGTTTGACGCTAGGTAAGGAGTGCTAAATATTTAATTGCTGGATGTGAAATTATAAACATAAATAGTTTCATAGCAATCGAGATGATGTCTCTTTGTCCACAGCGTATTATTTGCCCCAAAATGCTGGAGATATTGCTCGAAAGTACATTAAGGATCCCAACTTGTTGTCTTTCATAGATGCTGAGGTGTGTGACAAAATTAATCTTTGTATTTGTAAATTACGAGAAGGGAAAAGGAGTAGTAGAGTCCAAGATAGTATTTATTTCAAGGTATTTCTACTAATACTGAAGTATTCCTGCAGTGTTTCATAGTGAGCACCGTTAATGCTTTGCGGACACCAATGATTAATGCAAGCATGGTAATCTGTTCAATTAGTTTTTGGCGACTTTTGTCTTGTCTCTCTTATTATTGCGTCTCTCATCAGTAGAGTGTGGCAGGTTCTATGTGACAGGCATTTTGGAGGAATTAATTACCCCGTTGGTGGTGTCGGTGGAATCGCAACGTCTTTGGCCGAAGGACTGATCGATCAGGGTAGTGAAATACTTTACAAGGCAAATGTGACTAACATCATACTTGACCAAGGGAAAGCTGTAAGTTCATTCTTAGTTTTGAAATTTCATTTGATGCCTAAATTATTGATGGTTCTACATGTGGTAAAACATGATTTATTGCTTACGGAACTGTAATTTGGATTGACTTTTTGTAGGTTGGAGTGAAACTTTCAGATGGATGGGAGTTTTTTGCCCGAACCATAATATCAAATGCTACTCAATGGGATACCTTCGGTTAGTGTTGGGAGAGAGCTGGTTATGTTCTGTGTACTGGTTTTTTCAGAGGTATTTTCGAATGACTGAATTGTAACCCATGGTCTCGCAGGGAAGCCGTTAAAAGGAGAAAGCCTTCCAAAAGAAGAAGAAAATTTCCAGAAAGTTTATGTTAAGGCTCCATCATTTCTTTCAATTCACATGGGCGTTAAGGCCGATGTTCTGCCTCCTGATACTGAGTGTCATCATTTCATGCTCGAGGTATTTTCATTTCTACTTGGCTTCCTTCAAACCAACTCTCTCAGACACGAAATTGACGAGCATAGATTTTCGTAGCAGTTAACTAATTGTTTCATTACATATTTTTTTTCTTTATACGACAAGGATGAGTGGAAAAGATTAGAGGAACCATATGGGAGTATCTTTTTAAGCATTCCGACTATTCTCGATTCATCGTTGGCTCCAAAAGGGCGTCATATTCTGCACATATTTACAACGTCTCCTTTAGAAGATTGGAAGGTAATTTCTGGCCATATATACAATCTAGAAGCTCTGCCCTGTACATTATCCCGAGCATCTATGTTTGAGACATGTTACGGATTTTTTTATACTTAATATGTTTTGGCTTATTGAATCATTTTATAAATATTAGTATTTTGGCTGTCCTAGGGACTTTCTCCAAAGGACTACGAGGCGAAAAAGGAGCTAATTGCAGAGGAAATCATTGGGAGGTTGGAGAAGAAACTATTTCCGGGGCTTAAATCATCCATTGTTTTTAAGGAGGTATGTGCTGTGTCTTTGTAGTACTTGATGTTAATGTGGCTGTTACATGGTTATTTATTTATTTTGGCTTAAATGAAAAATAAGTGCTTAAATTATATTTTTTTGAACTTTAGGTGCCTAAAGTATTTTTTGTTAAAAATGTGTTTAAAGTTTACACCGTTATAATTTTAGGCCCACAGTAGTTAACTACCGTTAAAAAATATCAGTTAACCAATCAATGCTTGACACGTGGAAATACTTTGATTTTTTAAAACTTTTTGAAAAAAACCCCAAAATTTTTAAAAATTTCGGAAAATTCCGAAATTTTCAGTTTTTTACAAAACAGTCCCCAAAACCTTAAAATTTCCCAAACCCCCAAATCGCAGCCCCTGAACCCACCTCTTTGCTCGCCGGAATTCGCCAGTCATTTCCCCCAATATGTAGTCGTTAGAAACGGCGAGCAGCGTGCCAGCTACCGTTTTCGGTGACGATGTGTTGTTAGAAATGACTGGCTAGGTCTGACGAGCAAAGGGGTGGGTTCAAGGGCGGCAACTGGCGGCGGAAGCTGTGACGATTTAGGGTTTGGATTTTGGAATTTTGAAGACTGTTTTATAAAAAATTGAGAATTTCGGGATTTTTTGAAAAATTAATTTTTTTTGTAAAAAATCGTTTTAATTTTTTTTAATTTTGACAAAAAAATAAAATAAACGTGTCACGTGACATGTTTTGATTGGTTAACGAATTTTTTGACGGCAATTAACTACTAAGCATCTAAAATTATAACAGTGTAAATTTTAAGCATCTATTTTTAGCAAAAAATACTTTAGTCACCTAACGTTCAAAAGTGATATAGTTTAGGCACTTATTTTTCATTTAAGCCATTTATTTTTTTTAAAAGAAGAAAAAACAGTAAGAAATCGCAGATACACTACTATAAAAAAAAAATACGAAAATGGGTTCCATCGTGAACTGAACAAAACGACTTCTCGGTACATAAATAAACACACTGCGTATAGTCAATGCAACCATTCGTTCCTAACTATTTTGATTCTCCAGTTATGAAATGTTTTGTATATCACTATAGGTAGGGACCCCAAAGACACACAGGCGGTCCTTGGCTCGTGACATGGGAACTTATGGACCGATGCCTCGTCAAATTCCCAAGGGATTATTAGGAATGCCATTTAATACAACAGTGAGTCCTATAGTGAACTCCACTTGTTTTTTATGGATTAGGTCTTAGTTTTAATAAACTCTATTAAGCTTCGCAGCTAATTTGATGGTGTACATATACAATAATAACTTTCATGGTATCAGCGGTCTTTATTGTGTCGGAGATAGCTGCTTTCCTGGACAAGGTGTTATAGCGGTTGCTTTTTCGGGCGTAATGCGTGCTCATCGGGTTGCTACAGATATCGGTTAGATGTCTCCTTCCTAAACTAGTACAAAGATAGCATTACTGTCTATTTGAATTAGAAAAAGAAAAAGAATGCATAAGAAGTGAGAATTTACCATCAGTCCATGTTGCTTGAACATGAGGGTAAATCAAACATCGGCAATCGTCCAACTAGGATACTTAATTATTTCATGTCAACTGCTTTGGCTATGCATATTTTCTGCCGTCTTGATTGACATGCGTATTTCTTTTCCTTTCTTTTGTAAGGGCTTGAGAAGAAGTCTCCCATATTAGACGCTGCTCTTCTCCGATTACTTGGTTGGCTAAGGACATTGGCTTAAGGTAACATATCTGGAGATGCAACACATAAAATCGATATCTGCTTGGCAAGCATCACTAGCTTGCCGATCAGAGGTTCTGAGAAATATTTAGTTGGTTTTTCTCTTGCAGGACGTTGGACTGCCATTGAAGCTTGCCAAGGTATCTCTCAAAGATTCGAGTTGTAGATTTTAAGTTTTCGATTCTCAAACTTGTTGGATGCCACCTTTTTTAAGTGTAAACGCATAAATCAATTGGGTTTTCGATAGCATATACTTATATTATATAGTTGCTTAGCTTAGATTACCAAATTCGGAAAAGATGATTGATAAATTATGGTTGCAATCAAAAGGTTGCCTTTTTTGAGAGAAAATTTGATCAAATAACTTGATTTCATAAAAATTTACATTTCAACCGATTGCTTGGAAGTGTTTTTCTAAAATTTCCACGTCATCACTTTAACAATTTGAACTAACACAACGTTGTAAAAGCTGGACTTAGATCGCATAAAATCAAAATACTTGGAATAAATCTCAAATTTTAGCATAGTGAAAGGACCAAAACCATAATTTGACCGAAGTTATCATCTTTAAGCTCGGGAACATAGATTCATCTTCCGCAAAGACAAGTAAGCCAAGAGACGGTAACCAAAAATCATGGCAACCAATGCTCCAACTTCCCTCAGTCCATTGTCTGTTTTGATCCCTTTAAATGGAGGCACCATGTCCTGGTATTGAACCTTTAGAAGAAGCTTATAAGTGTGATAGTTGAAAGACATATACCGAATCCAGGATATGAACACCGGCACTCTCTGCGAAATCGAAAGTGAATTCATGCATCAGCAATTGACTACTAATCTATGTCACTAACACGAATACTTCAAGAAAAATAGCCTACCTCTACAAAATAGCCCCCAGCCAGCATGAAGGTCATCACAGTAACAGAAGCCAGTGTGGTAGCTCTCTTTAAGTCCATTAAAGTGGCTCCAATTGCTAGTCCAAGACCCTGCAAAAATAGCAGCCATATTATATGGTTGATTTTACACTAGGTCTTGACTTGACACATTAATAGTATGTTTTAAACTATCAGTTGCAGATGGGGCAAACCTGTGCCGCGACGATGCAGAGGAAAACTGTAAGCATGCTGAGGAAAAAGGGAGCAGCGCTCAGTCTCAGGCCAGCCATGAAATAAACTACTAAAATGAAAAGCACTGGTAATATAAGATCGAGCGGAAGGTCGCTTGTTGTTCGAGCTAAGAAGTAAGCACTCAATCTGTACATGTCTGCTGCTCTTTCTTTGTTAAGCATTGCTCTTTCTTGAGGGAATGTGAAGATTGCAGTGAAAACAGGGAAGAAACCCCAGAAAACGGCGATGAAAAACGGCAGCCCCGCCTGCAAGTTTCTTAAGGTTCCATTGTTAGGGTATTCGATTCGGAAAACCCGATTTTGATGGGCTCTAATGGTGAAACAAGTGATCAAAATTTACCTGATCTTGACGGCCTCTAATGGTTTTACTATCTGATTGCCACCATAGTAATCCCAAGATGATTGCTGTGGAAAGAACTTGAGTGATTCTCAACCAGCTGAAATAATCATGCCTTCTTTCTTTGATCCCTCTGATGAACAATATGCAGTATTGTTGCCACCAGCTCGCTCCCCACTGCCGCTTCGACGACGACACCTTCATCTTTAGTTCTTCGTCCAAGGGAAGAGGAGCCATAAGTTTCTTCTCGTTTTCTGTAAATCTCGACTCGCAGGCTTCCATGAGGTACTGCTTTCAAATGAAAGGACCATTAAGCATATTACAGTTTTCCAAGTTGAAATTTGCCGTGGAAATGGGAAGAAGTACTTTACCTCGTGGACAACCTCTGGTGGTGGCTTAGTGTTTCGTGTTTCGGTTTCGGAATTCTCCATTTGAACTTTGTCTTCGAGTTCCGATGGCACGGAGATATCATTTAAGTTCCCATTTGCAAGGTCGAGCAGGAACTCTGCTGGATTTATGGCAATCAGAGGGGAGCATCCTATAGACGAGAAATAAACCATTGCTTCCGAAGCTTTCCCGAAGTACAATAAACTGCCTTTCCCTAAAAGAATCAACTTATCGAATTTGTGAAAGAGTCTACTTGATGGCTGGTGGATTGTTGTTATCAGTCTTCCCAGCCTGCAAATGAGTGCAAAATAAATTAGAGAAAGGTTTTCGGTTTTCGAATTGCAAGATCGGCTTGAGATTAGGCTTGTCAATGTTGATCCGAATCCGAATGTTAATGCAAGAATGAAAGTATAACTTTTATCTGAAGATATCAAACCTCAGCTATGTCTTGTAATGTTTGAACTGTCCTTAAAGCTGTTGTGGAATCCAAACCCGAGGTTGGTTCATCGAGAAACAGAAGGGAAGGGTTGATTATGATCTCGTTACCAATACTAACTCGTTTCCTCTCCCCGCCCGACACTCCGCGGACGAACGAGCCGCCAATCATTGTGCCCTGGCATCTGTGTGTCACCATTGCAAGAACAAGTTTAGAGAACAGTTCGAGACTCGAAAAGCAGTGTTTCAAGAGGGAAAAAAAAAACAGAGATGAAGTACCTCTCCAAGCCTAGCTCATAAATGACATCTATGGCTCGCTTTTCCTTCTGCTGTTTCGTTAATGCTGACGGCAGTCGAAGAAGAGCTGCATATGTCAATGTTTCTTTCACAGTAAGGTGAGGAAACAAGAAATCATCTTGAGTCACAAATCCGATCCTGTAGTACATACCATAATTTTAATCCATTGTTTATAATTCGACCAGTCCAATTCACCGAAGCATGAAGTTTCATGTTCTTACCTGCTTTTAAGAAACTTGGAGTAAGGCTGGTAGTTATACGTAATCGAGCCGCTGACGGTCGACTGAATTAACCTGCCGCCGAGTAGATTAAGAAGTGTGGTCTTCCTACTTCCTGAAGGTCCCATAAGTGCAAGAACTTCCCCGGGGTTCACGGCACCTGAGATTCCATTCAATATATCCTTCTCAACACTACTCGTCATTCCTTTGATAATTACCTTGTAAGTTACATCTGGGAACTGCAGATTTTCAGGATTCAATTTAAACAACCTTCGTTGAGTAATACTTATACACATTCCAAGTTCTTTGGAATAGTTGGAAAAAAAAAGGGCAAGGTTCTAGCTACGACAACCATTTTTCCCACATCGACAATAAATAAAACAAAAAGAATAGCTACAAAAATTGAAAGGAGTAGGCACACCATTCTTCAGGCTAGCCATGTTGAACAAGGTTTTCATCTTCGGACATGGTATAAAATATAACCCTCTAAATATATAACAGAAAATAAAAAAAAAACGAAATCTACCTGTGCCGGACACATACCCGTATCCGACACTCAAAGTTGAATCCAAATAAATAGCAATTCTCCATCCTTTGCCTGTTCAAATAGATGGGTTACCCAGAATCAATCCATGCTCCATTAACCATTAACTAACACAGATTTCAAGACCTGAAGATGCTGTTGGGGGCGAATACAGGGAAACCTGCATGTTAAAAACTGTTACCTTCAAATAAATTGGCAAAGTAGGCTCTGTTTGAAATTTCGGCTTCCAAGTTCCAGCTTCAATGTCTTCAGCTGTAATAAAAAAAAAGATTACCATTTGCTTAAGAAATCCATATAAATGATAACATGATTCCATTGATCATTTATTGATTAATATCTAAGATTTTGCTAATAATCACAATTTTTCTTAACATATGCTATATTTATGTTTATAAGATGTTCAAACAACACATATTCTAGGCCATAAATACATGGGTGGATCTTGACAACTAGGGGTGTTTATCGAGCAAGTCGATCGCGACTTAAGTAGTGCTCAACTCGTGTTTGTTAAAAAATTTCGTTGCTCGACTCAACTCATTACTCGTTCAGCTCGTTAAAAATCTCGTTGCTCGACTCGACTCGTTGCTCATTAAGCTCACAAAATTTTTTACCTTATTTTTTAAAATATAGGTAAAATCTAGTGATACTATTAGAGTTTAATATAAACATACAAATTCAGGAAAAAAAAAACGTGAGGACCGAGGAAATAGATAAAAGAACATGTCATGACTGAGTTAGAGATGAAGTTTATATTTGAGTGTGAGACTTTTTTCAATTTTTCAACAATCTTCGATGAACAAAAAAAAGAGAGAAAGCCTTAGAAATTTTGATCTTTTGAATTTCCATCGTATTTTATATGAGAACTAACTCTTTTTTTAACTTTTATACATAAAATAATAATAATAAAAAAGCTTTAAAAAGGATGCTAATTTTTATAATTTAATTTTTTTATTAATACTAATTAGCTTTTGAAATTCTTGGAAAATACAAAATATTTTGAAAATTTAAAACCAAATATTTTATTGGTAAATTACCTAGCAAGTCACTGAACAGTTTTCAACTAGCATTTAAACTTTTTGGAACATATTTTTTTAAGGTAAGACAAAAAATCATTAAAAATTTATAGAAGAAAAATAGTGAGCTGCTCGCGAACTTATCGAGTCGAGTTGGGCCTTGCACAAGTCAACTCATTAAGATCTCAAGTCGAGCTCGAGTCTACTCGAGTCGAGCGTTAATTGAGTTTTGACCGAGTCAATCTCGAGCTGTTTGCGAGCTGCTCAACTCAATAAGCACCCCATATTGACAACCCAGTTTGAAGGGCTTATTTAAAATTTTATAAATTTTAGAAGCTTAATCAAAGATTTTGAAGGATTTACTTTAAATTTTTCATAAAATGTAGGGGTTTAATTAAAATTTTAAAAAAATTGAGACTTATCAAAACTTTTAAACATTTTAGGAGAAGATTTAATTAAAAATATTTAAAATTTTTGAAATATAATAACAATTTTTAAAATTTTTAAAATATCTAACGAGAGTCCGCCTCTGCATAAATATCTATAATTTATAACTCATTAATGGTAATATGCATGCTTAATAGAGAAAGTGTATTCTTTTAGGGTTAGTCTACTACGTTAGACGAACACCGCTGAATGCCACTAATACTGAATGCTATTAAATTGATTAATAAAGATTAAAAATTTTAAAGACTCAACATATAATTATAAATTATTTAAAATAAAATTTTAATTAAATTATTTTCTATATATATTATATATATTTTTGAATAATTGGATCAAATACCAACTTTAATCAATTTAAAAAATAAAAATCTCTAAACCGTAAACTCTAAGCCCTAAACATAAAACCTAAAAACCTAAATCTTATACCATAAACCTTAAACCTTAAAGCCTAAACCCAATGCTTGGATTTAGGGTTTAATGTTTATGGTTTAATATTTATGGTTTAGGGTTTAGGGTTTTTTTTTTTAAAATTGACTAAGGTTGGTATTTTATTCAATTATTTAAAAAAGATTAAAAAATATAATATATATGAAAATTAATTTAATTAAAATTTTATTTTAAATAATTTATAATTATAGGTTGAGTCCTTATAATTTTTAATCTTTATTAATCAATTTAATAGTATTCAACGATGTTGAGCGTTAGTGGTGTTTAGCAATGTTCGTCGAGTGTGGTAATTCTTTTTTATTTTTTTAATAATAGTAAGGTAAGGTGATTATGTATATATATAAGGTTTTATTAGTGTATATGTTTAATATATACATATGCTAGAATTATGAATATATTAAAACGAGCAATATATTAAAAAAGTGAGATTAGAAATAGCAATTACATATTTATTAAATTCCAGATTTTTTATTAAAAAAGTCGTTTAGAATAGATACAAAATTCAAGAAGCAAATCGATTTTACATATTACTATTAGCATATAATTCAATTTGTTTCTCCATTTATTTTCAAAACTGAAGTGACTTATAACAAAATAAATGCTGGGAACCTTTATTTGACCTAACTTTTTCTGTGTAATAAAAACCAATCATTTGCTTACATCTCTACAACCATCACCTCTATCTATATTTTGTGGCCAAAACAATGCTTCTGCTTTTTTAAATATATATATTTATTCACACAAAAAAATTGAGAAAAATTTTAATACACAGTCTGCGTAAATTTTAGTTTATACAGATATTTTAGTTTTAGGGATTATAGGTTTAGTTTAGGGTTTAAAGTTTATAGTTTGGGTTGTAGGGTATAGAATTTAAGGTCAGTGTTTATAATTTAGAGTTTAAGGTTTAGAGTTTGGGGTTTATTTTTTTAAGGTTTAGGTTTAATTTTAATTTATAATAAAAATAGGCAGGCTATAAAATATGTATCGAATTTAAACCCAAAAAATTATGGTTTTAAAACAAAGCATTAAACCTTTTTATGTAATTAATTATATTATTAAAGTTTGTAATTTAAATTTTGTATGAAAAATTTAAGGTGTTGCATGTTTGGTGAAAAATAAAATTGGAAAAAAATGGAATTTGTGGTGAATGTGGGTTGAACTTGATCGGAGTGCAAAACTATTGCTACCCCGGTATGGAACATGCCGCACATTCAACTGTATGCACCCAATTGCGGATCAACATATAATGTAGAGTGGGGTCATACATACCTTAAATTTTTTAAAGTTCATATATTTATTTTTATTTTTAAATTTTATGAATTAGTTCATAAATTTTTTATAATATTTCTGAATTGTATTGTTATCCCTAAAATTTTAAGATTTTATGTGCGCTCATACTCAAATATATTTCTAGATATGTCAATGTATACGCATATACTTTTATGTTAGAGTTTGGATTAAAGTAAGAAAGCTAATTTGAGTAGATTTTTTTAAGAAAATTTTCTTTATAGTCTTGTAAATAATTAATATAGTTTAGATGAGTTTGCATATTATGCCATAACATATATTTTTAATAATTAAAAACAATTTGCATAAGAAATGAAATAACTATTGCATGTTCTGATAAAAAAACTATTGCATATGTATATAGTATAATAAAAAATGAAAATAGAGTAAATTACTACGATAATTTTTTTTCATTTGTTAATTAATTTTTATGTTATTTTTTTTTAACAATTAATGCCCGCTAATTAAATTTCAAAGCTGTAGTTTTTTGCATGAAAAAAGCAGATACAAAAAAACTTACGTATATCGTCGTCGCTAAAGAGTTTTGAATCGGCGATCTCGTCCGGCGGAACAGTGAAGCCGGTGAAAGAGAAAGAAAGGCCCAAGCTAGCGCTAGAGGCACGGCTGAGCGCCGCCCCGCTGCTCAATTCTTCCAAGTCCAGCTTCATCTGAGCACTCCTCACCTTCCTAATGTGAGTGTTTTTGCTACCGCCGCTCCGCCCGGGGGATGCGCTCACCAACAACCGTCTGCTCGACTTGCGAGACAAAGTTCCACCGCTATCGGACGTTCCCGGCGCTGGATCGCTTTGCGACGTCGGCGATTTGAACGCAGCAGCCAATGTTTCCAACAGTTGATCGGATTTTGTTCGACCCAACGTCTTTGAATTATTTGGTTTCTCCATATAGAAAACTACTGTATCCACAAAAGATTTAAACAAAATAAAAAAAATAATGCTACTATATGAGGAAATGTATGGTACGGAAGGGTTGCCCGCATGAACTGGTAATTATCGATTCCGTATTATCACGTAAAAAATAACTAAAAGGAATTCTAATTTAACTATTTTTTGCAAAACTGTTGGTTTTCTTGATCGTCTTTGTTTCCCGAGAAAATTTTCAATTGAAAAAAAAAAAACTCTCACTGGAAACTTGACTTCTTTTAGAGGTAATTTCAATGAAAATTACAGTGAAGGGAAAGAAATAGTTTAAATAAAAAAACTAAAGTATTTTCATTTTCCGTACCTTTCTTTTCTTTTCTGATGAACCAAACAAGAAACAGCCAAAAAGATGAAAAATACTTCCTTTTTAAAGGAAAGATGAAAGCTTTCGTCTTTTGAACTGTTAAACAGCTTCAGTACCAGTAGTACATATAAGGTGCAATTAAAGGAGGGAGACTTAAAATCCCGGATATAGCCTTCGAATAATTCAAGCTTTACAAATAGACCCATAAAATCCGATTATAGTTGTTAATCTGTGATAATAACTGGAGTTTGGTTAATAAGCGATACAAAAAAAGCTAGCACCTATCAAGGTCAACGAGCAACACCATTTGTTGCCTTGCACGTGTCCAAACAGTATCATATTTGTACTTTTCCTTGAAGAAATTTTCAGTCTTTTTTTGTCAAATTCTTTTGAAATGCACTGTTTTCTGTCTCCCAGTGAAATGAGATTGCATTATATCGGTTTAAAAATATAAAACAATTATCACTACCTCCATTTTCTTTCTGCGATAAATGTTTTCTTAAAATATTTCTTTTGTTTTTTCTTCTTCGCAATTGTCGGCTCTAGCGACAACCTTTATAAAATGGACTGAATTTTATCTTTTAATTTAATTATATTTATTTCTCGAAAAATATTTGTATGTTTTCTTTTAGTTTTTTTTGCTTTATGTATTGTGTTTTATTAAAAGTTATATTTTATCTGTTTTGATGTTAGTTTTTCGTTTGTTTTTATGGTAATTTTTTTGTCAGTTGTCATGGTAATTTTAGTATGTTCATGTGAAATATTGTTGTCTTATGTAACAGTTCCTTATCTTAAAAAGGTTGACGGTCTCTTTAAATTTAATGTTTTTTTGTGGTTATTTGTTGATATATCAAAATTTTGCGGCAAGTATATTTACATAAGTCATTGAGCATTCTAATTGAAGCAAATTGTTGTTGAATTCTAATTCGAATACTGGGTAAGTTTTGCTAGAAAGTAACTTGTTGATGTCAAAAGTATCAGACACCGAACAAGGTGGCAAAGACGATGGTCAAAGAGGAGGTTGGTGGTGGTAGGAGAGTTGGTCATGTATGTTATCTGTAGCTCGGGGGTGTTTATAGCCAAACAATACTATTTGATGGGACAAGACCAGACCTAGTGACGACTATTGATAGGTCAACAGGGTTAGGGTCACGTGGATTGACATGATAGCCCGTTGCTGTCAGGTAATAGGCTAAACTAGCGGGTTAGGCAGATCCAAAGGCAAGGTTTTTGGAGGCCATTGTGAGGCGTAGCGCGTAGACTAAAAGTTATGAAAGTATAGATAGGCGGAGATGTGACAGCTGTGGCCGGAAGTATAACACAATTGATTTTTGTTTTTATTACTTCTACACACTTTAAGTTTTAATGTATATTTGTTTTATTCTTGAAGATTACTTGTAGTTTAAAACATCGTGTTTGCAATCCTTTTAATTTCTAGTAAGACCTAGTTTCTGTTCTTGTTAAAAAGAATAAAAAAATTGAAAATTACAATCAGTTAAATGTCTAGGCTGGCCGATTTTCATTTACTAAAAACAGTTCGATATATCGAACAATTATTTTCGGTTCAATCAATTGAATAGTTGATTCGATTTCCACACCATTATATTTCTACCATAATTTTATAGGAAGAATTTTTTTTAAGAAAATGATTTAGGCTTTGTTTTTTGTTGAGGTGGAAAAATTTTAGTTTGGGGCAAATTAAGATTTTGCAAAAGTTAGAAAAACTAGCTTTTAACAAACCAATGCTTGAGAAGCTAGTTTAAGAAGCAAACTAAAGTTTTGACACTCAAAAGCTAGTTTAAGGAGCAAACCAATGATTTAGGTCAAGTTTCATGTGGTTTGGGAGTGTTTGGTGAGTGGGAAAAAGAAAAGAAAAGCAACCCAGGTTAGCAAATTATATGTAGGAAAGATTCATATGATTCTTCCCTTTGAAAACTCCATTTCCGGTTTATCATTCTGAAATTAAGCAAATGAATAGAAAAAGCCTTTTCCTTTGTATTTTTATTTGATGGTAAGTAAACAAGAAATTATCATTATCATTATTTTTCCATTAAACGTTATGGGTTCCATACTTCCATCTCGTTAATGTATTATTGTCTTATGTTCACTGTTTTTTTTGGTTTAACAAAATATTTTGTTTGCAAATTTCGAAATAAATAGAAATCGGTTAATCAAAAGTAGATCTAATAAAACGAGGCATATGGTAGTATTTCTATTTTTCTATAAAAAATAGATCTAATAATTCGAGTATGCATGATACAAATAAAATGCTTTTATTAATGGATAAATTACACAGCTGGTAACCTAATTATAAAAGAATATTTTAGTTATATTAAAAAAGAAAAAATATTTTGGTTATCGAAAATTTAAAATTTGTAAACAAGTCACTAAATATAGGTTATTTTTTTCATTTTAATCACTCAACTTAGGTTTCATTTTCATTTTAATCACTCATGGTTAATTTCTGTAGTGACACATGTCACCACAAGAACTAGAATGAAAGATGTTTAAGCTAAATTTTAAATTAATTAAATTAATTGTGTAAACACTAGGTTAAGCTCAATTAAAGCAAGGCATGGAAAAATATTGAGTAAAAGATAACTAAATAAAATAATTAATTTTTTTATCGTATTGAGTTTTAGAAACTTTGAAGTAGAAAGTATATTCAATTAAGGTTGATTTACAAAGTTACATCTGCATGCTTTTATAACACAAAACAATGCACAAAGCTAACCCTAACAGATTAACCACCTTCTTAACAACCTTCAATCTACTGATTGAGCCTAACTAACCAAGCTGAGTCAGCATCATCATGATCGATAATACTCATGATATCGTATAGTTGAGAAAATAGATGTCAAAGAGGGTAATATTGATCCTAAGAGATTCGAGTTTGGTCATAAACCTCATAAGAAAAATATGTTTGTAAATTAAATACTCACACAAAACTTAAACATTTGAACAAATTAACAATGAAGCTCTCAAGTGTTTATGAAAAATAGACGTTTAAGTACAAAAACAAATTTCTCTATAGATGAATGCTGGTTATTGCTTTCATCTCTCTCTAGCAGCTTGAAAGTCTCTTTTAAACTCTCTAATAAGTTTATGGCCGTTGGAGTTGTTAAGAGCCGTTAGGAGCTAATTTTCAGCCATAAATGCATTTTTGGTACATTGGATATTGTTACGCTTCTTGACGTATCGATACATGCTTTAATTAGAAAGAGCCGTTACGAAATGCAACCGGTATCGGTACTCGGGTTTTGAGTATCGATACAGAGTAAAGGATATCGATACTAAAAGAGACGTATCGGTACCAAAACTTCTTACTGAAATTTTGGAAACCACTTCGTATTGATACCAAGTCATAGTGGTACGAGTATTTTTTGTATCGATACCAGGGGTAGGATATCTGTATTGAAGGCCTATTTTGACACTTAAATAAATTAGAAATGTTGATTTTGATTAAAAAAAAAACTTAAAATCAATTTTAAACATATTTTTCAAGTAATTTGGACATTAAATTATTTTTATAATATTTAAAATCTAAAAATAAATTTTATTAAATTATTATATCAAATTAAATGTCTCAATAATTTTCCCTTTCTTATATAATAAAACACCTTAAAAATTATTTTTAAAAAATGTTAGTACATAATAACAGTGGAGAGTAAGATATAAAATTTTTAATCATGAAATATTAAAAAAAATAAAATCTCCCCTTAATCATGCATTGAAAAGATTAGTTCAACAATTCAAGAAAAATAAATTTTAAATTTTAAAATTTAAAATAGGATAAAAGAAAACAAAAAATTCAATAATCATAACATATATTGAAATTAAATCAATAAGCACACAGAAAGGTATGATTTAAGGGACAAAAAACTTAAAGTCCCTTAATAGGGTGTATCAGTACGCGATGTAGCGTATCAATACTAACTTTGAATGTAGCATCAGTACAATATGGACAGTACTGATATCTTCTGCACGTTTTGGTGAAAAATTACAACAAAAACAACTCAAAAAGCCTTATAAAATCTTTTTAAACTGCATAGAAAGGCTCTAAAAAGGTCTAGATATACATTTTTTTTTATCATGTTAGCTATAACTTAACAACATGCTTCTCAAAATTCATCATTTAAAGTATGGTAAACATGATATCACCAAAAACAACCAAATATTACAAGTTTAAGGTCAAAACATAAATATAAACACAATATGTCATAAACATGTAATTCATGCAATAATGACACTTATCTATTTGCAATCATGCACCATAAATAGTCAAACAAACATGCCTAGATTATTATAGAAATCAAACAAGAAACTATGATCAATCAAATTGCATAAAATTTAAATTTTTACCATTTGAACCAAAGTAAATTGGTTAGGCCTCACCCTCTCCAAGTGTCATTCCTCCTAGTGTGTCTAGTGCTTCCAAAGTTCAAGACTTTGCTCATCATTTGCTCCAACACACCTACAAATAGACAAATAAACATATTTTGATATCCAAATTGCTTTAGATCCATTGGCATTAGTCTTAAAATTTTAGTCTCCTTAGGAATTCATTTTTTTTAATTTCATAATTTTTATTTAAAGAAATAAATCCTTTTGGGTCCCAAATGTTTTCAATCAACTTTCCTTTTAAAAATCTAAGAAAACTAGATTGTCTAACATAAAAGTTTGATTTAACAAAATTATTTTGAAGCTTTTTTCATTTTCTTTTTAAAATATTGCTAATCAAAACTTTTTCCTTCTTAAGATTATCTGTTTCCTTTTGATGATCTTCTTGAACATTTAGAAGTAAATTTTGTAAATCAAAATTTTTAAATTTTAATTAAAGTTCAAGATTGGTTTTAGAAAGGAAATCGTTTTCAACTTTTAATTTTGAAACTATTTTCTTATTTTTCAAAATAAAAAGTTTTAAATTCTAAAACCAATTCCCCATGTTTTCTTCTTGGGTTCAACTGCAACTCGTATGTATGTATGTTCTTCTTGAGTTCAACTGCAACTCGTATGTATGTATGTTCTTCTTGGGTTCAAATGCAACTCGTATGTATGTATGTAACCTATTCCCCATGTTTTCTTCTTGGGTTCAACACTTCAACTGCAACTTGTATGTATGTATGTAACCAATTCCCCATTTTTCTTCTTGGGTTCATGTACACCTCATATGTATATGTATGTATGTAACCTATTCCCCATGTTTTCTTCTTGGGTTCAACACTTCAACTGCAACTTGTATGTATGTATGTAACCAATTCCCCATTTTTCTTCTTGGGTTCATGTACACCTCATATGTATATGTATGTATGTAACCAATTCCCCCTTTTTCTTATTGGGTTCAACTGCAACACATATGTATGTATGTGTGTATGTATGTTGCAGGGACATGGAATGTGACATGTATGTACTCCCAATTTCTGGCATCAACTACTCCAAAGTGCTGTGTATCATTATCTGAACTCTACAATAGCACCATAGTTCCTTGTCCCACGTGCAGCTGCAGCTGCAGCTGCCAAGGATTACCTGGAGCAAAATGTTTGAAGTAATCCCCCTCCTTTAATACATACATACTTAACAATTTCATAGGTTCTGACCATTTCTTTTGAACAGTTACGTCGAACCCCGTCTTTGTTGCTAGAAATAAAAGATACGAACGGGGAGCCGCAGTCTCTAGTGAGGTGTTCGGAACATGTGTCCGATATGGATTCATTGGCGTGTGAAACAAAATTACACAGAATATTGGAGGGTGAAGATAACCATAACATTGTGAAGAATTACATCGAGTGAAACTTGGTCGCATTGCACCCCAACCTGAAAAACGTTGAACAAGTTTTCAGCTTCAACTATGAGCCACTTAACCCATACAAGTTCATCAGTAAGTTATCCAGCACTTGTTTGTGGATTGAAAAGATTAATGCATAAATTAGACATATATGTTCGAATATGATTTTTTGTTCGAATATTAACCCGAAAGATTATGTACCTGCACCACCATCATCAACTTAACAGTGCCGGATTCCGTCGTGGCATTGGTTCTGAACAATAGCCGGGAGATCCCTAAGGTAGTAGTTGAGTCCGAGGCTGTAAAAACGGAAGAAGAAAGTGGGAAGAAGGCAAAAAAAAAAAAAAAAGGTTATTCATGCCTCCTGGTTTCACTCTTTGGGGATGTTAAATTAGAAGAGAACGGAAAGATTGTGAACCAAATTGAATGCAATCTCCAAAGTCCAACTTGACTAATTTGTCCCCTGGTCCTAGTCGAAAGAAAAAAAATGTAATTTACAAAGACTATCAAACCGAATTGAATACTGATAAAAATAATTAAAAAGGATATATAATTATTTTATTATTTAGCATTATATTTTTTTATTTTAAAGGATTATTATTTAATGTGCTATAATAAAAAAATAATTCCATAATATTATGATGATATCAAGTGTTACACCATTTATTTTTTAAATTTTAATATACTTAAAAAGAGACATAAAATCATGTAAAACTGCTTATAAAATTATTTTCCATTTACAGTTTATTACCTGATATTATTAAGGGTAAAATTTTGATACACAGGCTGTGTAAAAAATTAATTTTACACAAGCTTGTGTATTTACATTATAAAAATTCAAATCTTAAATTGCTAACCCTAACCCTAAAAAACTAAACTCCACACTCTAAACCCTAAATTTTAAATTCTAAACACTAATCTTAAATTCTAAATCCTACAACCTAAACCCCTAAACCTTAAATCCTAAACTAAAACCCTAACCCCTAGAACAAAAAGGCACGTGTAAACTAAAATTTACACGGCCTGTGTATCAAATTTTTTTCCTATTATTAATGTCATGTGAAAATCGAAATCACTTTGAAATCCAAAACACAGAATTTGAAGCACCTTATGTAATAAAAATGTGAAATTATAAAAAAATAAAAAGGTGAGATTATAATTATTAAAACGGTTATTTTTTTAGTAAATTATCATTTAAAAAATGGAATTCAATCTCAAGGCTGCACTTAAAAGAAAAGGATAAAATAGCCGTCAATTAATGAAAGTTTTAATCATATTATTGATTTAGACTAAAATATAATATTAATGATAAAATAGAATTATGTCAAATTAAAATACGTATAACAAATCTTCAAATTAGACGTAGTACAAAGATGGAACTATATTTGTACCAACCTAATGTCATTGTTATCGCCAATCGCCACGGTCCAATTTCCACTCTCTGAAATATCTTTTTAGCTTGGCCCCTACCATGCCATCGTCCTTTACGGTAGCAAGATGCCGTCCCGTACGATGGAGCTGACCTCATCGGTCACCACGAGCCACCCGTCCCTACGAGACAAAACAAGTATCGGATATGATTATATGTATTTGTCGTTACTTCAGATATGATGTTTCTTCTTCAGGGTAGGGCTAGCGTAAAAAAGATGACAATGATGTCAAAGCTTATATTCTCTGTGCTTAAATGAAAAATAGGGGCTTAAATTATATATTTTTTAAATTTTAGGTATTTAAAGTATTTTTTATAAAAATAAGTGTCTAAAGTTTTAAAAGTTATAATTTTAGGTGCCTGACAGTTAATAGATGTTAAAATTTTTAACCAATCAATGCATGACATGTGGCATATTTGGGGTACCTAAAATTTTAACTTTTGAAATTTTAGGCACCTATTTTTACAAAAAATACTTTAAGCACCTAAAATTATAATATTTAAAACTTTAAGCACCTATTTTTACAAAAAATACTTTAGATACCTAAAGTTCAAAAAAAATATACTTTAGGCACCTATTTTTTATTTAAGCCTATTCTCTAATATGATTCGATAGGGCAAATGGATGGACGGAGAAGATAAAGATCATAATGTAGGGCTAAAAACGATTGATGGGTTGAATATCTTAAAACTTTAAAGTAGCATTAATTGAGAGAAATTCGAAAAATTATTGTTCTTGTAAAGTTATTCAGTTGTTTTCTTTAACATATAATTTGATATAATATTTAGATTATTTAGATTCTTCGCTCGTAAATCTAAAAGTATTGAGTGTTTAAGTATATCCGGTTTTATATATTTGTGTATATTGTATCAACAATATATCAACCAAGTTATACTCAACTGAAACGTAAACGACATGGGCGGATCTTAAAGGACAAGTGGGAGCCATGGTCCCTCAAAATTTTGAAAAATTCAAATTTTACCCTTAAAATTTTAGAAAATTTTAATTTGGTCCCTTCAAGATTTTTAAAAATTTAAATTAAGATTCAAAATTTTGAATATTTTTAATTAAATTACCTTTTAAAAATTTAAATATTTTTGTTAAATCTCTCAAAATTATTAAAAAATTTAGTTAAACCCTCATTTTTTTTACAAATTTTTGTTTAACCCTCTAAACTTTTAAAAAATTTAAGCTGACACCCACTTTTACTCCAAGTTCCGCCACTGGTAAACGAATTCTTTTAATTTAACCAAGTAGTATTAAAGTGGGGATTAGCGCAAGGATCGCATTAATAGGTGTTACATATATATAGCCATAGGGACTTCATTCTTCAAATTAAATATAATACATGAACCAAAACCATAATTTGACACACATATAATATATGTGTATATATACAAAAAGTGAGCCCCAGATAATAGATATGTGGAACAGTCAGGCTTGGCCGTAATTAGATCTGATGACTCTTATATCTTCATGTCATAATCATGTTTAAGTTTTTATGTCGTGTCATTTTCATATGTATTTATTTATTTTACTGTCTTTCCTTGTTGGATACGTATTGTGTAATTCATTCATTTTCAACCTGACTAGTCGGTGACTCAACAGAACCATCACAAAACAGCAAACAGAGAGGCCAACAACTAGCTCAAGAAAAAGGCACAACAGAGATAAACAATGAAAACCCTAAAAAACATCGGAAAGTCGAAGTTGGAAAAGCCGAAGACGGAGAATTAGCGGTTGGAGGAGGAGACTTGCAACCAAAGAGAGAGCCGACAACTATTGTTAAGAGAGCCGGGGACGGAGCTAGGATTAAGGGGCAAAGATTTATTAAGCCATTAAATGTAATTATACTAAAAAATTTACTATTATACCTTATTTTATTATTATTTAAACTAAAAGAGACATCGAATATAATTAATAATGTGATAAATTATCGTTCACTAACGGTACATCAAATGTTTTCTACTTATTTATTTACTATTTCAAAACGATAATTAATTATTATAATATATATTAATTAGTTCAAGGCAAGTAAATGCTGAAATATAGACAAGGCGAGGGACAAAGCCAACAAAAATATTACCAAGTCAAGTCGACTTTCCTTTGGTTGGAGTGGCAAAGGCCACTGGTTCACACCTTTCCTCACCTTATATTATGGGTTCAAGATCTTTTAGGATCATATTTCCCTTCTCCTATTTTAGGTAGGGCTGGACTAGGTGTTCGATCGAGTCGAGTTGAGTCGAGTTACGTTATTTGAGTTTAGAAGTTTTATTTTAGGATTCAAACTTTATTTAAAATTTTTTCGAATCGAGTCGAGTTTCGAGTTTCAGTATAAATTTAATTGTAATTATTTATAATTTTATAATATATTGATTCTAATTTAAACTACTTTCTATATCCATATACAATATACATAAATATTTCTTCATATTTTCACATGTGATATACATAATATATCATACATAATTGACAAACTCGACTCGAACTTAAAAATTGATCAACTAATTACTAAAAAATGAGTTATTCGAATATCCATTTTATAACTCAAACTTTATTTGAAATTTTTTCGAGTAGTGTCAAAAGGAGTCGTTTTTTTGCATCGAGTCAAGTCAAATACTTCAAATTTTTTTAGTCGAGTCGAGTTTTGCCCACCCTACCCCTTGGTAGGATTTTTTCAAAAAAATATCAAGTCAAAGTTGAATTAAAAAGTTTTAAGAGAAGTGTAAACTCCAAAACTGTAGGTGATATGGTGTTAAATGGTAAACCTCTGCATTTTTTTTATTTACTTTATTTTTTCCTATTTCGTTTACAGAGGCTTGCTAATTTGGTAGTTCATCATGTATATAAAACAGATGATCATTAGTTCTACCTGTTGTTGTTGGTCTATTGATTTTGGAATTTATGCATTCAGTTTATTTTTTTTATGATGTTACATTTATTCAGTTTCAACTATTTTTCCTATTTGCTCGTCGTTTTTAATGCATGCCGCTATTCAAACAGGAAGGTGCTGGACACCAAGTTATCTGCATTTGTGGAGATTGTTTTTGACTAATTTGCTACTCACTTTTTCACCTATTCCTTTCTTTATCTGAGGGAGGCTGTGGGGAAGCACATTTATATTCATGTTTGACAATTAGCGGATTATATTAACTGATAGTTAATTTAACTAGCGGATTGTATTAGCTGATTGTATAAAAGTGTGGTAAAATTAATTGATTGTTGATAGTTGTTTGATTATTTAAACAAGTAAAATGACATATAAGGAGATGATTATATTCAATACTTGTTTGAATAATTTATTAGTAGTTATCAATATTTTGTATCTATTAATATTAATTAGATTATGAAAAATATTTTTTAATATAACATTACTAAACATATTTGAAGGATCTATATATTAATCTATTATTTATATAATTATTTTTAATACAATTTAATTAATTAATAAATTTAAATACAAATATAAATGTGTGAGAATAAAAAGAAAAAATAAAAAGTACTATTAGTTTACAAATGTCACAATGTAAATACGTGAGTGTGAAAAAATTAAAATAGAAAAAGGTTAAATTTAGGTTGTTTGGAGATTTTTAATAATTGTTAAGGGTAAAAGAGTCTTTATAACTCTAATGTCAAAACCTTTAATTTTAAAAGGTTCTTATTAGCAGCTTTTTCAAAATTAAAGATTTCGCCCAATCCACTATTCTATACGCTATTTATCAAACATCTAAATTAGCAGATTTAACCGTTCAAACCTCTATTTTTGGCTCAAACCGTTGTTTACCAAAAGGGGTCAAATCTTTTTAAATGAATGTTTGTGATATTCTTGTTTTATCATTCTTTTTTTTTAAATATCTTGTTCTTTTTTAAGGAATTATGATATGATATTCTTTTGCTCTCTCTGGACAATTTAGCCATTTTATTTACTTTTTGTCATCATTCTTTCAAATAATAATTCTCCTTTTTGGAGGTTAAGTATGGCTCATATACTACATAAAGGACAGATGCAGTGAGTGAGCGAACGGAGCAGAGGGAGAGCATCTGTCCATTAAAGGAGTCTCGAGTTAGTTTGCAGGCTTTCGCCCCGTGGTATGGTACAGGATTTTTTAGTAATTGTATCGGGGTTACTCTTATACATTGTATTTGTAACCTAATTGTATTATCAATCTCATAATAAGAAAACAGCCGCTCATCGCTCCCGAAGACTAAGCATATTGCCGAACCTCGTTAAAATCCTGTGTTCTTGTTTGTTTAATTCATTGCTGATTATCGTTATTTCTCAACATTGGACATCAAGACAAGATCAACATTTCTGAATGCTTCATGGTAGTACAAGTTAACCATTTCAATGTTGCTCAAAATCACTAATAATTAATGTCCACGAAGTGCTTAAATGATAACCACAGTTAACATTCTCTAAAACTATCAAACCTTGTGTGATCAACAAGCCTGATTCTAATCTTGTTATTTTTTTTCTTTCTGAAATTACTTTATTTCCATTCTTCTATTATATAGCTTGGTGGCATCATGAAAATTGTAGTGTGCGTTTGCTATAGTAATTCTCATTGACAACTTTATGCTGCCGAATTATGTCATGGAAACTAGACTTGGAATGTGTTCAATATTATATGAATCGAGCTGTTGCTGCTTCATTTTCTATGTTAATTTGTAAAGTAATTGTTGTCTGGTCTATAGATAGTATCATATCACCTACAGTTTTGGTGTTTACATTTTTCTGGAGGGGAGTTTAGAAGTTGAACGGGTTTGGCATGCAACAAGGTGGGGAAGATAATGGAGGAGAGAAGAAATAAAAAAATGTAAATATAGAAGACTAAATGTGTAATTATGTAAAATATTTTTATTTTGGTGGTAAAAATAGGAGTATAGTAATAGTTTAGTGACTATACAAGTAATTTAGCATTTTTTTACTTGGCAAAGTCAGCACATCGTCAGTTGTCTAACGACAATTAATACCCGAGTGACAAAATATTTAAAAAATGTTAAATTTTGAAATCAGTAACTAAAAGTGTATAATTACTAAACTTAAGGTATGCTTAGCTTTGAAAATCACAATTAATGATACCAGCGACGAAACATTCGTTGGTAAAAATATAAAATTCAGTGCGGAATTACACAAAATGGGGAAGAGAAGAATCCTTAGAAGACGTCCACTGCATGTGCATGCATTTAACTATGAATGCCAAAATAAATCATTTTCACCCATCAGATGAAGGATTCAAAGGGTTGCTGGCGGAGAGCCATCAGTGGGCACTTTCATATTAATATTATAATATATAATTTAAAATAATATTGAAATCATTAATAGAACATTCCGGCGACCAATATTACTCATGTTTTTTAATATTGAATTTTTCACGTCCAAGATATAGATTAAAGAAATTATTTTTATGTTAAAGAAATATATGTGAAAATATAACTGATAAAGACAAAAACACAATATTAATAATAATAATAATAATAATAATAATTTTAGACCATGTGATTTTTAACTGTGCAACTAAGTTGAGATCTCTTGATCGGTGACAATAGTTTTGGAACACATACATAATTATGTATGATATAATGCTCTCTTTAAATTGCTTGTATAATTATCAATATCTGATCTGTTTATCGATTAATTCAAATTAAATACTATATAGACTTATTATTAGAAAAACTATTTAAAGAATATAAATTCTATTCAATACAATATTAAAAATTAAAATAAAATTTTAATGACTTTATTTAAGAAATCTAACTTCTCATATTAATAGGAGAGTTGGTTCGACAAAGTTTTTTTTTATTTTCTTTATTTTATATTAAAAAATGTTTGTTTGACATTCTCGGTTTAGGATTGGGATGCAAAAATAGAAACTAGCTAGTCTGACTTTGTCTTGACTGAGTTTGTCTTAATTTCCCCTTGCTATTTATTGTTCCAAATCAAACCATTCTTTGAAAACGTAGCCGGCAGATTCTACCAAAACACCACGAAGATATATTCAAAACCAGACTCAGTTCTTTTTTATTTTTCCTGCATTTTCTTTCTACCCAAACAAACATGGACTCTTTCTTGCTTGCTGCAGTATAGGTATATATACACAAACACACACATGGTTGGTCACTATGCTTGATCTAAAGGCTTAAAACATCAATTCGGTCTCAAAAACTTTTCATAGTTTTTCTAATGGGTAATGAAAGTCGTGAAATCAACAACTCAATTAGAGGAAGAAAATTGAAAGGTCCAAGGCCTTCAGCTCTAAGAGTAGGTGGCAACGCTTCGTCGACGGCGATCAAGAAATCATCGCACAGTAATCTTATTAAACCCGTTGTAATCTATCTCAGGTCACCGAAGATTATTCATGTAAGACCAGAGGAGTTCATGAGCGTCGTGCAACGCCTGACCGGGAAGGACTCAATGAACGAGTCTCGTAACAAGCCGGCATCGGCATCTCCGATAGAGGATGATGAACCGATTACTTTGTTTGATGCTGATGATCAAGTCCTTGGAATGTCTCCAACTTCGTTGCATTTCTTAGATTGTGTACAGAAATAATTCATTACCAACAAGTTTATTGGTAACTTCAGGGGGCATTCGACCAATTGCAGCGATTACACACATCGGGCTGAATTTGCTTCTTACGCAATGGTTCTCGACAACACAGTTGCTACTTCTTTATTTCATTTATCTTATTATCCTGTCAATGCTAGTGGTTATTTTGCGGTTCATATTACCAACAAAGTTTGCTAACCACGATGTATTAATTTTGTTGTAGATGATAATACAAGATCATGTGGTTTGTATTTGCTTGGAAAGAGGACTATGTTGCTTAAACTGGTTTATATTTAATATTAAGTTTTCCATGTATTTGTAGATCCTTGAAATGTCGATACGAATTTCGACGAGACTAGCAGCGATAACTCTTGCGAACTAACCATTGCTCGAATTAGAAAAGAATAAACACAGCATACTTTAAACCGAAATCAGAAAAATCATACGAGCGAGTATGCTCACAGCATTCATGTTTTTGCTGATCAAGCAGCAAAATGTATTCGAATACGAATAAAAATGTAAAAAAAAAAAAATTGAAAGAACGTTGAACAAAATACCAAAATCTGCTCCTCCAAGGAATCCATGAGACAGGATGCAAAGTCTATACATGATAGCTTATTCAAAAAGCCACTCTGCAATCACCATTACGATTATTGGCTTTAGCTTGAGATGAATCATTTTCAGACTTGTGTACTTGAAATGCATCTCCACTTCCTCAGTCGAGGGCCCTTGTCGAGAAGCATTAGCAAGCCAACGTTGCTCGGTGACAATCCATACAGGTACCTATATAATTAAGGAGAAATATGATCGAAAGTGAAACGAACTCCGGCATAAACATTTCTCTAGGATATTACATGCTGATAAACTTCAATATTAATTTGAAGCAAATTATTTGAGAATATACAAAAATATGTCCAAGTTTTAAAATGCTGTAAAATGGAATAATAAACTTGATAGTTTTAACTTAATAACGCAGGCCCTTAGATAAATTGAAAAGAGAAACAAAAGTATGCTGGTTTTAAAACATAGGTAAGTCCAACAGTAACCATTTATATGACGAGTAGTATACTACTTACTTGCTTCGACGATTCCGCTTCCAGAAAAAAAGGGACAGAATCCACTGGAAAAAAAGTGAAAATAAAAAATCAAAAGATGATAAATGTTAAGTGGAACTATGATGTTCAGATTGGGAAAACATAGAACAGCTCCATTGATGATGCTTCCGACAATGTTAAGAGAAACATTCAAATGAGGGGTACTAGTAAAAAAGGAATGAAACTAAAGAAAGGGCAAAAAGAAGGGGCAGGCTTTTGATGCAACAAAATATGAAAGACGAGGTGCGAGAAATGGCCTATAGACGATATTAAATCAGACATTCTTCATGTAAGCAAAGTAATTAAACATGTAACTCATTTTGCTTCGGTAGGCAGTTTTAATGCCAATTAGTTTCGGAAACATGCAACTCATCTTGAAAAACACCTGTAGGATAGTATATTTCAGCTATTTCAACAGTCATATAGAACATTACAACTAAAAGAATATGGCATTGCTAGATTGAATAACACAAAATATACAGACATGAGAATGTCTATAATGGAGCTAGATGGTGTAAAATATATACAAAAAGCAACCTTTTGTTCGATCAAAGATTACCTTGAAGAATGACATGAAAGGTAGGCATTCACGAATAGATGGTTTCCTCACAGTCACTTGTCTTTCAGGTGACATTTCCTTGCACAAATGTTGAGCTATTTCTTTCAATAATACCAAGTGCGCATTTTCGGTTCGCATTGATATTATTGCTTGTTTCATTGATTCCCTGTCAGCCTCAAGGGCCAGAAGCCTCCCGTAGAGCTTCTTGATATCGGGATCACAAACATCAGGCAGATCAATTGTATCCCTTGGATTGTATTCATAATCATCACGATCTACAACTCCAGGTTTAGGCTTGGAGGTTCCCTCGTTTGGCACCCCAGTATGGATTGAATCAATCGTATAAACTCTGTCACTCATGTCATCTCCAACTTCTGAAGCATTATCCATTCTTCTTGAGCCGGAAACCTTGTCCATTTCTGAAATGAACTCCTTCTTGAAGCTAGTATTAAACCTGGGGGAATCACCGGCAAATTCTGAAGTGGTCTCTTTAGGCAGGAACGAGTTTGAACCATCACCTGAAAGCCCCCTTGCATGTCTTGGTCGCCTAGGAGAGTGACCAACCATTACCTTCTCTGAAACATTCTTTGTTCCAGGGAAACATCCATCCAGTTGACTCAGCTGACTGCTGCTCAGATTCCTCTCCATTTGGCAGATCCTTTGTTCCAGACTTCGCAAGTGTTCTCGGGGGGTCTCACCAAATGCATATGTCTCAATATCTTCAACATCATCACCGGGATTCTCGTTCAAATAGCACTTCGGTGTTGGATAATCATATGGAAGAAGATCAACTGAATCACCAAAGTTCTCAGCCATGTTTTGAATCTCCCCATCCGGCTCACCTTCGACCTCTTCTTCTGTAAACCCATAACTCAACATCCTATGCTTGCAAGCCTGAACTTCACATGTAAGAGCTTGAATAGTCTGCTCTCTCTTATACAACAGATCCTCCAATACAATCCTCTCCTCCTGGTCATGCGCCATTTTCTCCTCGGCATAATTCTTGAATTGCCGTGCCTCCATTTGGATCTCCGCCTTCTCGCTCTGCAACTTCAATATCATCGACATGGTCTCAGTAGCAGCCGATGATGAGGCATTTCTCTCTTCCTCCAATTCTCTATTCAAATCCTGTATTGTGGTCTGTTGGCTGCTAATTGTCTCCCGTAAAGCTGCACATTCATTCTCGATTTGGATTTTGGCATTGGAGTCAAGATCCAATCCTGGATCATCCAACCTGTTTGTTCTCTCAAACTCATCGTATTTTCTTTTCACAGATCGAAACCAAGTACTCGAAGGAACACCAATCAAAGAACAGGTAGCACAACCACAATCACAACATTTTACCATTTTTTTTGGAATTGGAGCTGAATAAACTTTTGAATCCATTTATCAATATATGCATTCAAACTCAAGCAATCTAATTATTTACTACAAAAAAATTTCTAAAAAATTGTAAGAACTTATTAAAGTTCCTCTTGAATCTTGGATCCTCCAATCAATATTTCCCCTCTCTTTTTTTACTCCACCCACCAGCAATGTAAATTCCTCCCGGATAAATCAATCACAAAGAAAAGTTCCTGAAAAAAGAATTAATGAAAGATATGAAACTAAAAAGATCCTTTTCAGAAATAAAATTTCCAGGAATCCTAAACAACAATTCTCAGTTAACATTCAAATGCTAACAATTTTCTCCAGAAAATCTATTCGAAAATGATTTTTTTTTTCTCATTAAACTAACCGTGGAAGCTGAGATAGCGCAAGCTGGAAAAAAGGAAGTAAATTTTCCCGGGAAATAAACCTCTAGAGAAGAAAAGTTAAGCTCTTTCTTGTTTCTAATTTCATCAAACTTCTCCTTTGAAAGAAAATCAATCGCCTAACACCAAGCCCAATAGCAAAAAAAATGTTTCCCAACAGAGAACCGGCAACCATTGCAATTGTGTTTACGGGAAAGGAAGATTAGGAGGGAAAATTGTACAAATAAAAAACAAACAAACAAATATCAGAAAGTGGAAACCATAAACGAAAGAACTATCTGAGTTTTCTTAGAGTAAAGTACATAAGACATCACTAAATTAAGTAAAAATAATTTTTTGGCCACTTAAATTTTAAAAATTTTAAAATATTTGTTATAAAAAGTCAATTTTATCAAACTATAATAAAATGGTTATTAGAACTTATTAAACTGTTATGAAATGATTTTTTTAACTTATCAAAATTTATACAATTCAATATATTCAATGACGAATTTGTAATTTTTAAAATTTTAGTTATCAAAATGTCATTTTTACTAGTTTAGTGACCATTTGTTTATTTTTTTAATAATACAATGAGTTTCGATTCTGTGGGAAATTGCTTATAAAATTGATACTTACACCATCCAATCAACATTTGACATGTCATATTTTTTTTACAAATAATAAGTCAACAAAAATCTAGGAAAATAATGTTGAAACAGATGCTACGACGCTAAAGATTAGCTCTTGTATACTTCTGTTTTCCTAAAATAAAATTTCAATATACTTGATTTTAAATATCTCAAAACTTCACTTTTGATTCGTTCTAGTTGTTTTAAAATATATTTATTAATTTCTATCAAATAAATTGTAATATAATTGTGTACTTTTTTATATTTGTATATCGTATTTTAGTTAGTTTTAATTCTTATACGTTAAAATTTGAGATTTGTTTATTTTTAAATTTGATCGATTTTTTATTTTTTAATGCTATTAATAAGTTAAATTGGTATATAATAAATTATTTTCTTTATTCAAGTAACATATAAATTTATTATTAATTAAATATAATTGTTTGAATTTTATATGAAATCTAACTAAGGTGAATTGAAATAATCTATGGGACGAGAACTTAAGTGACTATAGGTTCTCAAGTAGGTTAATTTTATTATTAGTATTTGTATTATGCTTAAGTTGTAGGTTTAGTCATTGTACTTTAAGTTGTTATTTGTTGTTTAATTATCGGTATTTGAACTTAATTTTTTTTACACAAATGTTAGGATTCGAACTTATAACCTTACTTAAGGGATTTAGTACCTTATCCCGCTAGATCATATGACTGTTAGTTAATTTGATCATTTTTAGTCATATACTTTTTAAAATTTTAAAATTTGAATCATAATCCTTACGGGAGATTTATAATATGTTATATTAAATTATGCCATTACTCCTTACATTATATATTAGTTGTAAATTTAGTTTATATTTTTCAATTTGATAATTTAAATGATGTAATTTAATTGTATTATTTTTTAAATTATTTGAATATAAATTAAAATCTTAAAAAATACAAAAATAGAATTAATCAAAATAGAATATAAAAATTAAATCATTTATCTATATATAATATACATACCAACCATAAAATTTGATGTTTCTAATGTATTTTCTATATATAATATAGAAGGCAACATGCAATACATTCTTTCTTGCAAATTGCTATGCCGAGAGGGTCCTATATCCTTCTCGCATACCCAACTCATTTTCTCATGGTCTGCATGCAATATTGACAAAAACTCTGAGTCATACACTATAGTTTTCTCTTATCTTTTTCTTTGTTTTATTTTTTATTGTTCTTTATTTATTAACATCGTATTAATTTTAGTGTTAGTTGTCGACCACTGAAACTTATTATTTTTTTTGTTCTCTTATTTTTCATTGTTTGTTTTATTTTTATTTTATGCTTTTTAGTTTTAAATTAATAACTCCATTATGGCATGCTTTATTCTATCTTTTTTTTTGTATTTTGATATTATTTTGTCAGGTGTTTGATCTTTTTTCATTTGATTTTTTATTATAGTTGAATTTGACATCACTATAACTAACCAAAATGATACTCTTTTGATTATCCCGCTGATTTTCATGTTTTGAACCCTTGAGGTAGATTTGAATACACGCTTACAATCATTGTTTCTTGTTTATGATTGAGTTATGATAATGACTGAGTTGTTAACGCGCATTATTATAAATTTATAATATACTTTTTTTTTATATTGTTTGTTAATGATTTTATCTTTTATCGTCTATTTTTGGTGATATTTGATGTATCTTTTGTTTCAAGATTTTGGATTAAATTTTTAGCTTTTTCTTACACGGTTATTTTATGATCTCGATGCTTTAGTTGTTCAATTCAATGATTATAAAAATACATCTGGGTTAAATACTTTTGTTTACAACGATGTAAACTTTCATTATATTTTAGTTTGTAGTTAACTAATCATAAGTTAGAAAAGAACCTTTTGGAGCTACATAAGATTAGCAAGGCTTACAGACGAAATATCTAAAAGAATTTCGTGTTTCTTGACATGTCCTGTTTTGTAAACTCACTTTCTACCCTTCAAAATGAAATTTACCAGTAAAGGTAAATTTTTAATTCAATGAAACAAGCCTTTCGTTAAATCACAATCAGCAAAATTCTTGCATGTTGATAATATCTACTGAAACTCCATTAAAACCCAAAACTAACTTGTCCACTTAGAAAGCAAACAAAACATTATTGCATGTTTAAGAGACAAAAAGAAAAGAGAGAGCCTACAAAGTACTGATCAAAATAATCAAAATTCCCCTCGGCCACGATGTATTATCTTGTCTAACGCCTCAACGGTTGGCCTTTGCAACCCTCTCGATTTCGTCCTTCTTCTTGATGGCATAGCTGTACAATCAAGTATATCATCAGCGAAAATGGGGCAGACAATGATCCAAGCTAATTAAGCAATAAAAGAGACACGAAGTAATTTACCTGTTAGATGATCCCTTTGCAGCATTAATAAGCTCATCAGCCAAACACTCAGCAATGGTTTTAATGTTTCTGAATGCAGATTCACGGGCACCAGTGGTCAAGAGGTAGATGGCCTGATTGACACGGCAAAGGGGAGAAATATCAACAGCCTGACGCCTGACAACACCAGCAGAACCGATACGAGTAGCATCTTCACGAGGTCCACTGTTAAACCAATCAAAAAGTAACAAATCTTACTAAAGATCAATACAATAAAGATATCCCAAAATCAACAGATGTATGAACGAAGCTCAAGACTTCATATAGACTACCTGTTGATTATAGCATCAACAATGACTTGAATTGGGTTTTGATCAGTCAGGAGATAAATAATTTCCATGGCATGCTTCACAATTCTAGTCGCCATAAGTTTTTTACCGTTGTTACGGCCGTGCATCATAAGTGAGTTTGTCAGCCTCTCAACAATCGGGCATTGAGCCTTTCGGAAACGTTTCACCGAATACCTCCCAGCAGTGTGTGGCACATAGGTTGCATGCTTGGAAGCTTGGACACCAATGTAGTCGCTCAAAGAGATATCCGTAACCTAAAATCAATAATCATTCAGGTCAAGGACCATGGCAACCAAGAAATAGAATTTTCAAAGGGAACAGCAAATTCAGGAACCCAATTCCTTACATAGTCATTAACCCTAATTCTAAAACCCAAATTCATTGACCATAATTTATAAACCCCAACTCAAAAACCATAATATATTAACTCTTGTCCATATGGAGGCTTGGAACGACAATCAAAGCCTCCAAATCTTATAAAATTACCCAAGCCACAAAACAAACAATTGATCAAGTTAAAATGTGACACTAGAAATAAACTCAAATTCATAAATTGCAACTATGAATTAGAATAAAAGCAGAGAGAACAAACAAAGTCAGCTCAAATTAGAGAAGATGGCAGCTAATGGAAACAAGCATTTCTTATTCAATGAAAATCAGTAAGACGCTAGAAATGGCTGGAGAATTTCAAAGCAAAAATTCAACCCCTTTTATAAAATGATGGAACAATGACCATTCCACACTAAATCCTGTTACGAAAAGAAATTTTGCAGATGGACTTACATAACAGTAACAAAATTAGAAAGGCAACTAAAAAGAAAAACATAAAGATAAAATGAGACATTTCATATAAGTCAAAACAGATCCATGTATGAGGGGGGGAAAGGGAAATACAAGAAAAACCTGAACATCCTCAAAAGACCAGCGATTGAAAAGCTTGACTTCGTTGGAGGGTTGAGTTGGGTCTCTGGAGACCTCGGTGGCTGCCACGGCTGACGCCATACCTGCGAAAAAAAAACAACCGAGTTATACGATAATAAGGGATTTTGAAGAAAGATGGAATCAAAGTGAGTCTTAGGAGAGAAACTGGAGTTTAAAAAAAAAAAACCTCTGATTAGATGGATAGAGAGAGCTGAAGAGGGAGTGGCGACCTTTCAGTGGGGGATGGGAGATCAAGGAGCTCTAATCTAACAATTATTTTATATATGCAAGGGTTTTTTAGGGATCGAATTGGCGTTGGTTTTAGGGCTTTTCGTTGAGTTCCTGCTACAATCCAGTCCATAATAGTAATTTTACAGCCCATTATTCTTCAACAAGCCCAATAATATTTTAATCTCTATTGAAGCGTTAACGAGTCAAGTAAAATCATTTCGTTTAAAAACAATTGCATTAAATTAGGTGTACAAAACTCAATTGATGTCAAAAAAATTAAATTATTTGACTCAACTCAATGTGAAAATATTTGAGCCATAATTTTATAAACTTCGACTTGACGAAAAAATTTTAAATAAAATTTGAGTTGTAAAATAAAAATTCGAATAACATGAAAATTTTAGTAATTTATGGATCAATTTTCTAAGTTTGAGTCGAGACCCTCAATTATGCCTCATATATATAGCACCTATGAAAATAAAATACGAAGAAATTAATTAGTAATGTAACACTAAAATTGTTTACAACTAAATTTGAAAAGAAACTCGAACACACAACTTGAATAAAAGAAATTCAAATAAAGTTTGAGTTATAAAATAGAACTCGTCAACTCGATTAACTCAAAAAAGTTTTACTCGACTCAACTCGATCGAATACTCACCCCTACCTCAAAGACAACTTAAAAACTATTAGTATAATACAAGGGTAATCTATATCTAATTGACCCGTCTTATTTTGATCACATTGTGTACTCTCTTCCTCCAACTAGATTTAGGAGGTTTTTAATGAGGTACTTGGTACACCTCTTGCGACTTCATACTCAATTAATGTATTCATTCCTTATTCCCCCAAAAAGGTCAATTAGGAGTCAAAGAATCACTACCCCTTCTACTACAGCTACGCAATTTTCTTACCATCTCTGCAATCTTTGTCTGTTAAGCTAAATAAATTCAACCTGTAGACTACTTGATCAAGTTTTTGATACATTTGGTGATTTGATGTATTGCTTAAGATAGGGTTCTTGGCCTGCATTGTCTGTTGACTGAACTTGCAAAGATTGTGCTCCACTTGAAGCATAACACTGAAAAAACCAGGATGGCTACTGGTCTGGTTCTAGCAGAATTTGGTGCAGATGTTACTTCGACAGAAAAAAGTGAGGGGCCCTGACGTTGACGCTTTAATGGTTTGCCGGATTTTAGAATCAGAAACCAAACCTTGCTTCGGGGAGGTTGTCTCCTTTCACTAACTACTACTGCTATTGTGTTTTTCAAAAGGTTTGCAATTTTCTCTGAATTGATTTTTGTATTTTATAAAATAAATCCCTAAACTCGATTCTTTTTACACTTGATAATACTCAGCTTGATACCGAATATGGCAATTTAAACACAAGGATTAATTCTGACAAAAATATCAAGAAAAACCCGCAAAACAAGCATTTTCGTTGAACAAAAATCCATAATAAACGAAAACTATTATGACCCAAAATTAGTAACAAGTAAAACTCAACTTTAAAAACATAATTTTTTTGACAAGACTCAACACACAAAAAAATCATCTCGGAAAAAAAATTTAATTTACAGTTGTAAAATAAAATTTAAATAATTCAAAATTTCAAATAATTAATGGTTCAATCTTTTAAGTCCATGTAAAACCCCCACAATTTTGCTTTATATATATATATAGGGTAAAACTTTGATACACAGGCACATGTAAACTAAAATTTACACAACATATGTATCAAATTTTTTTCCATATATATATGACACATAAAAAAAGATATAGATATATATATTGTATACAAATATAGAAAATCGTTTAAATTGACATCATTACATACTATAACATTATTGAATTTGTACCAAAATTCAAAAATTCAACTTGACTCTACTTTCATAAATTCAACTAAATCGAAACAATTTAAATAAAATTTGAGCCTAAAAATAAAACTCACAAACTCAACTATCTTGAAACTTTGAGAAACTTTTATGACTCAACGCCAGAATTTTAACCAAAAAATTGTAAACTCGCGAGTTTTAAGCTGAATTAAACACGATTATAACACATTTATTAAAAAGATTTAACACAATTATACTAGTGATTATTCGCACATATTAAAATATTAAAGCCAGACAACAAAAGATATAAACCCAAAACAAATTCAGTTCGTTTCAACATCATAAAATCAAGCATTTTAGAACAACCATTCTCCCAAATTGCAAGTACAAGTAATTCAAAAAAAAAAACATAGAAGAAGATGCCAACTTCAACCAAAATTAATTTTTAAACAAAAATACCGATCAACGAAGCCTCCTAGCTTCTCTCTCAGACTCGAGCAACGTGAGAATATCTCCTTCACGAACTGGTCCCTTGACGTTCCTCATGATAAACCGGTTTTGGTCATCCAAAAACTTGACTCGCACCTGAGTCACTTGACCTCGGGAACCGGTCCTTCCCATAATTTTAACCACCACAGCAAACTTAATCTGGCTATCCATTCTGCGAAAAAGGGATCGGATCTTACATCTTTTTCCTTAAAACGATAATATTAATCGTAAATTTAAAAAACCGCTTCACAAAAACAGACAATGATCCCATAACAAATCAAGAAGAATGGTTCCGCAAATAATCAACAATCATATTCATAAAATAACTAAACGGAAACAAATTTAATGTTAAATGAAATAAAAACGAAAACATAAAATGTAAGCCATTAAGAAGTAACATAATTGAACCTTGACGAGGAAATGTTTGAGGGCGCGGCTGCTTTCTGTCCAGAGTTTGAAGGGGGGGGGGGGGTATGATAAACCCTAGATATGGTGTTTTATATATACACAATTTTTTGGGAATGACGGTTATGCCCATTGGATTTCAGTCATTTCGTTATTTGATTTAGGGTTTCGTTGTACCTGAGCTGAGGCCCATGGTTATTAATTCGTAGTACGTCGTCGATTCGGCATGTTTAAAGTTTAAACCGTCCGATCAGCATACTCTTTCTTAAAAATTCCAAATTATTAATATTTTTTATTCTTAGCGATAGTTTGTATTGCAATGTTTTTATGTTTTTAACTTTAATTTTAAAAATGTCTTATGATTTACCCTTTTTCTTATTAACAAGAAAAAATAATTTAACTTTAAATTAAAATATCAGCACTAATATTATTAGGGTTGACAAATTTATTCCTCATTTTAGTTTTTTTTTCTTTGATTGAAGAAAATAACCCAATATATAAAAATAGATACTATATGGAAAAAATGTAAATAAAAATTTAAAAGTTCAGAACATAAAAGAAAATCCGAATTTTATTTTTCTTCTAAATTTCTTCTTATGGAAGAGATTGGAATAACCAAGTGTCCTCTTTACTCTCTCGACATGCTAAAAATAAAATTTAAGTTAACCGAAAGATCAAGGTTAAAAAAGTATTAACCCAAAATTCAACCAAAATGAAAGAATATAGTGGGGAAAAAAATACACATAACACATATATTGTAGAGGCTGAAGCTTTCATTTCAAGCCTATGGCTCTGGTTAAAATCAGATGCTATGAACTATGAAGTGCTTTTTACCATCTTCAATCTTCACTAGTTTTGTTCTCTGTGTTAACTTCCGAACCCTTGACCGAATTCTCCGTTGTTGCTTCAGCATCCTTGACAGTTTCCGAAGCCTCTTCACTATCTTTATTTAACGGTGTAACTTCTTGCGATGGCAGCTTTGCTTCAGGATCCTTGGTTTCCGTTTCGGAAACTTCTTCACCGTCTTTCTGTAATGGTGGAACTTCTAGCGACCGCGGCTTTGCTTTGGAATATTTAGTTTCAGTAGGCGCTGCTTCGGAATTTACGACTTCTTTAGTTCCGGCAGCATTTTCAGTTTTCTCTTTTGTATCACTAACTTCAGTAGATTCAGGCTTCGCTTCTGTCTCTGAACTTTCTTCCTCTTTTTTCTTTGTCTCAATTACCAGGGGTGGGAGCTTTGCATTGAGATCCTTGACTTTCGATGTTAGAGATCGCACATTTTTAGCATTTGCTAGCCTAGAACCGGCTATCTGCCAAAGAGATAAGAAATATGTCATCTACATGTAAACAAAAGCAGATAAAGACCAGCATAGCAGCTTGTCGATTAATGACTTTCATAATGGAAAAGTGCCCAAGGCTTGGGGTTTGGGAAACAATCAGTGAAAGAAATGCTGCAAAATGTATGTGCATTAGCAACTCATTCAAATATCGTATCGATCTTGGTATCCTAAATCTTGCAGGCGCCTTCTTTTGATGTAACTTTCATTAACATTTTTCATCTGCACATAGAGCTGTCCTGCTATTGTAAGTGCAAACTAACTGATTGGTTCAAGACACTGGTTCGTAAAGTTCGATTGTTTCTGAGTGAGAGATTTTCAGTCATAAAAGCGATAATGTTAGAGAACTCTTAAAGTTCTTCATCACAATGATTCATGCAATGACTTAAAAACAGTAAAGAAACATATCCAATGCTTAAAGAAATATAAGTTTTAGAGCATGGAATTCTCAATCACATCTCGACTTACCTCATCTATTTTATCCACCCGTTCTTTTAAAACCTCCTCAGATGCTTCCTTGTATATACCTTGAAGAATATAAAGGACGTGATAATGGAGTTCTTCAGATCGATGTTGTTCAATCTTACAACTAGGTACGGCTGCTTTGCAACCCACTGAAAAGAAAGGGCAGTTCACGAGCTTCATCGGACAGACGGTTATGCAGTGTCTGTCCATATCATGTCTCATGAGGAAATCCGGGCACTTTTGTTCACATGGAATTATCTTGAAAGGGCAAGCTGAATCGTGCTTCTCCGCTTTATTAGCCGAAAATCTAGCATCACACCCTTCATTTCCACAGGTCATTACTCTAAAGCTGCAAGTTGGCAAATGCAGCGAAAGTTCTTCTGCGGTTTCAAATTTCATGTTACAGTGATATTCGTTCTTGACATCAACATTCTTCAGCAAAGTTTGAACAATCGCTTCTCTCTTGTCAACCGGCCAAAACCCATTAATTTCCATCTGGTGAGCAAAATCATCGAAACCGTCTTCTCTCCTCTCGCTTAGTAGCAATGCTGAAACACGACTAAACAAATTCCTCTTTGAAACAGCAAACTCATCAATAAGAAAAGCAATGATATCATAAGGATTGTCATACACTTCAACCTGTGGAGCACCTTCCAAGACAACAGATTCAGCCACATATGTTTCAGTTCTTTGTGTAAGATACTCCACCAATTCTTTTCTTAACTCCGCAGCTACTGAACCCGGGGACCTGAAAACACCTCCGGTTGTATTGTCGACACAAGCCGTAGCTAAACCCGGGAGGAGCGCTTGAGTTATCTTGAAAAGCAGTTCTGCATCACAAAGATCACAGTGAAATGCAGGGCCTGCCTCTTTTGCATCTTTGATCTTCTCCGGTACATTCTCTACATCACCTGCAGGCAGTTCCGTACTTGTAGACGGATCCGCACTAGCAGATGGGTCCGTAGTTGCAGGCGGATCTGGACTTGGTAATGCCTACAAAAGATACGTCAACCACAACATATAAGTATCTGGTCTACTTTTTTTGCCAAAAGGTAACAAATCTACTTGACAACCAAAAAATCTCTCAAGTCTTAAACCCTTTCAGAAACAAGGAAACCTATTGATTGGACTTCCAAGACAAAATCAAAGGCAGAAAACAACTTATATTGATAACCAGAATGTCGATCACCAAATTTAATACCTCGATCGACCGATCTGTGAAATATATTTAAGATATATTTCTAGCAATATCCCTTATCTCTGCAAAATACCCCAGGAGAAAAGCAACGCATCAAAAATGTAAAATAAATTAAAACCCAACCTGAGAACAAAATTTCATTTTTTTTAATCTTTCAGCTCTTCCTCTGTGCTTAATTTGGTATATAACAAAAATCAGTTAATTTTCTTAAGATCAAATCTCCAAAACAATATAAGCAATCCGATTTTGGGCTACGAAAAGAATCATAACTGGAAAATCAAATTCTACTTATTTTATTAATCAAATGTAATACGAGAATTTAAAAAAAATGCTGAAGAATTTAGAGATCTGGCGAATTAAGCTCCAAAAGTTGGCTTTCATTTTTTTACTGCTCTGGTTATCTGAAGAGTAAATTTTCAACTAAGAGGAATAATTCAAACCCAAACACCAAAATTTCAAAGAAAAAAACTACATTAAATTATTAATCTTAGAAGGATCGTAAATGGAGAACCAAATTCTAATCACTACATTAATCAAATATAGCACGTAAAAAAGGACAAAAATACCTCCATCATTTTGAAATGTTGAGAATTCGGAACTTATGATCAAAGAAAACCTGTCGTCGTCTCAATAAAGAGAACAAAAAATCTGAAAAAGAAAGCTAAAGCTCAAAAGAATTGGCCTAAGGCCGCTCCTCCTCCAATTTTATATCCATTGCAACTGTTTCTAACGATCCTTTTGGCTTTTGACTGAAAACTCCGCTTTGCCCTTGCGTCTAACGACGAACGTCTTTATTCATGTTTGGTATGCTGAATTGGTCCATTCGGCCCGGTTCAAAAATTATAGGGCAAACTACAATGGAGGTCACTAAATTATGGGTAAAGTTACATTTGGATCACCTAATTATTAAAAGCTACACTTAGGTTACTTAATTATAGATAAGGTTACATTTGGTTCACCCAATTATTAAAGGTTACATTTGAGTCACTCAATTATGTGTAAGGTTACATTTGGGTCACCCTTCATATTTAAAAAAATACATCAATTTCGTCAATTTTTCTTCCTAATCACTTGTATACTATCGCTAATACTAAAGTACTTTATTTGAAATTATTAATTAATCTAATACACAAATTGATATATAATTTTTAAAATGAAGGGTGACCCAAATTTAACCTTACCCATAGTTAAATGATCCAGGTGTAACTTTTAATAATTGGGTGACCCAAATGTAACCTTACCCATAATTAAGTGATCCCTATGTAAATTTAATAATTGAGTGACTCAAATGTAATTTTATCCATAATTGAGTGACCTCCGTTGTAGTTTACCCAAAATTACACATTTTTCTTTTACCACAAGAATCCAATTCATTAGTTGACTAATCCAGATTTGATACTACGTAAGTTTATTATGAATGACACCCAACCCAATTATGGGAGTAAATGAGCCAAGTCGAGCTTGAGTAGTGCTGAGTTCGACTCGGCTCATTAAGAACTCAAGTCGAGAGCGAGCTCGAGTCTAATCGAATCGAGTGTTGATCGAGTCGCATTCACGAGCTGAGTTCGAGCTCGAGTCGAGTGTTAGCCGAACTTTGACCGAGTCAGACTCGAGTAGCACGTGATATGTCTCATCTCATTTACAGCCCTAAACCCAATTTACTCAATTCACAACACCAAAACTCGAAACTCTCTTGCTTAAATGATTTAATGTTTTATCTCACTAAATCAATTGGTTGTTGATATTTAAACATGTTTTTAATGATTTAAAAATATGATCATTCTGACCAATAAAAATATAAACGAGACACTTATGATCACATATTATTTGATTTAGACTTAAAATTAATCTGAATTCAATTTGATAATTGTCGAACAACTTGAGATTTGGAGAAGTTAACTTTAAATATTTTAATACTCTGTATAGATTGCAATCCTGATCTAACCTTTTCTAATGGATCGATCTCTTAACCTATATAAAATATATGATTTAATCCATGATAAAAATTAAATCTCGTATTTTATTCATTTAAAAATAACAAGTTTTTGTTGGCATCGTAAATATTTTGTTTTGTTAAAATTTGTCAATAATAACACTAACGTTCATTTATTCAACTTCAAAAGTTGGATATTATGAACTTAGTAAGTCTAACTTATAGCAAGTAGATTTTCTGATTTTGACAGAAAATATAAATAATGTCAAGGATTAAACATTATTTTTAAAATAAAAATAAGATTTAAATTTTTAAATATAATAATTAAATCTTAAAATTTATCAAAGTAGAAGGATTAACCATATAGGCCTTTCAAAAATATCTTACAAGTATCGAGATTTTACATGGAGTGATGGAACAGCTTATTTCGAGCTTTAATATTAGAAGTGAATAAATGAAGGGTTTAAACGAATAGTTTGATACTATTATTTCGTGTAAGATAGAACTTACTAAAATGATAATCAAACTATCAAATTTTCGAGCTCGGCTAGATTACAGCCTAGTCCAGATGATTTTTTTTTAGCCCGGGAGTTCATACCTTTTCATCGTCGTCTTCCATCTTTCTAGCATTTACTCGACTGCCATTACAGTACCCTCTCATATTATTCGAAGCTCCCTGGATTATGTTTATAGAGTTGATTTTATGACCTAATTCAAATAAACACAAATTTAAATATGCATTTTGAAATCATTTGGTAAAACACACCATGCCCGACTCTTCTTTTTTTTTTTTTCCCTGGTTGAAACTGAGTTCCACATATTTCTGGATTCTGGGCATAGGTACGACCATATCAGCTTCCAAAACTCTCCAAATAATAAAGAAAATTGAACATACATGTGTTGGATACGCACACACCCAAGACCAAATAACATAGAAAACACCCACTAAATATAGAACTTTTCCATATCTGGTACAGAGCCAATCAAAATAAGAGGATAGGGAATACAGAATTGAAAACAAACACAAAAATCTATATTCTGACCGTCTTTCATCAGCTATGCAACCATTTCGACACAACATTCAAGTGTAACATTAAAGGCCACCTTTCTAGCCTAATACACATGTTTTTTTGGTACTCATCATCATTGTCGAAAGATTAAAAAAAACATGGAATGTAAAAAACTTGCAGGTAGTAGATGCAAGAGACTCCAGCAAAAGATCGACGACTACCTGGATATGTAACAGGAGGGAGTTGAGGAAAAGTGAAGTATCACGAACCAGTTGTCGCAGAGTTGCTTCAGAGGAAGTAATCAGGAGTTCTACGAGTAACATCGGGTTCGCCTCTCCTTGGAGCTGGCTCAAACTGCAGCAAGATTAACTTAACGGTTATACAAGACGGAAAAGGCATCCGGGAACTCAATTTCGGAAGTTAGTTGTTGCTCTTTGAAGTTTAACCTTATTTTGTATATGTGCGTGCGTGCAATGATAGGAAAAGGGGGAGTAGGGGAAGAAATACCTGGACGAATGACTGACTATTGCAATCATCGACTTCCAAAATCGAAGCCATGTTCCCGCAGCGATAACAATAATTAGGGGCACTAAATATGGTTACCACCTTTTGTTCCTGTTACAAGGAAATAGTTAGGAATTAACCCTCCCACCCCCGAAGCATTTTATGCCTTGTATAAAAGTAAAAATAATAAAAAATTAACTTATAAGAAACATGAATGATTACGTGTGCCCAGTTAAACCCATCCATAACCAGCTGATGAGCTCTAGCAATCAGCTTCAAGCTGTTTGTGTGATTGAATTGTTCAGATATATCCTGCAGCGAAGAACGTAAAATTTCAATATTAAAATACTGAAAAAAAAAGCAAGACAACAACCAAAAACAAAACATGAACTATGGCCGCTCCGAACATAAATTACCTGGCCAAAAGTATATCCAGCACCACGAGGTGAGATGCCCCAACCACATCGATCATCTGGATCAGACCACAATAAATCACACATGGGTCCCTCGTGAGGAACTTCTTGGACACGATCAAAGTTTCTTATGTTATCTAGGGTTTCAATTGAAGGGGACAATCCACCATGCAGACAAAATATTTCTGACTCCACCTAAAATGAAGAAAGAGGCATTACATCACTGAATGGAAACACCGAATCACTTTAACTACCATACTTTCCCTTCAGTTCTAGAGAGTACAAAGTTGACTTGAAAATTACCAGTGAAATATATCTCTTTTGCCCGGAGTAAACCAATATAGTAATAAAATTAGGTATCTTGATTTTAAAATAACCATTAAATACAAGAAAAAGCCAATTACTTCCATGACATTCCAGAAAGATTTGGTGTCATTTTTAAAATATGCGATGAGAAGAAGAAAGCAACCTAGAATTCCCAACTTTTTCTTTCCCAACCAAAAAGATAATGAGAGTTCTCTAAACTTAAAAAATCAATAAGAAATTAATATAATAGAAGACGATATAATACTAGTAGTCTAGTACAATAATAAAAGTATGGAGCACAAGAATAGGATTAAACTACAAAGGCAAATGAAATAGAACTAAGACAAAATATAAAATATCAAAGATGCTAAGGCCAATATGTATGTCCTTAGTTCTTTCTTTCGTAGATTTACGTTTCAAATCAAAATAGTTTGCACCTTGTATTAGTTCTACTCACCAACGCAGTTAATGGGAAATAGTCAAATAGGTCCGTAAAGATCTTCCAAACATTAGCATTGCCATACCTGTAAGTAAATAACCATAAAAAGAATTAAAATGGATTTTCAAGAGGAAGAAGCAACAATACTCTCTCCAAATGACTCCAATTTATCTGATGGGAAGAACTCCAGAAACACAAATCTACTAGTTTTATTTATCATATCAGACAACACGATACTATAGCAGTTTAATATCTAAACTGTAAACTGGAAAAAAAGAGTAGTATAAAAACTATCATTGAAGCAAAAATAGATAAGTAGGAGGACTTTTAGTAGAGCTAACACATCTATGGCTCATAATACTACACCCTTTCAAATGAAGGTTGTGCAGTAGAAACTCACTTTCGCAGACATTCATCATAAAACCCATAAACTTGAGTGATCTGCCAAAAAGAAAAAAATGCCTCAAGGATTAGCTTGACAATTGCATTATGGTTGGTCAAAAGTTCATTTCAAACTTTGAATTAAGACTCTGATATGAAAAGTATAACACCATGTCAAAATTTTGGGTGTGAATATGCACATATGTTTGGACAAGGTGGGAAGGAGTAGAAGAAGATGCAGACGTCATACCTGGCGGCTTTCATGATTTCCTCTGAGAATGGTAATCCGCTGTGGGTAACGGACTTTCAAAGCCACCAATAGCTGTTTGAGCAGAAAATAGGATCATCCAAATGAAATGCACAAATGGCTTACTGCTTAAATATGCTATTTATCTCTAAAGTTGTTGACTTCAATTTTAAAGGGTCGTGCTAGCAAATGCAATACCGACTATGAACAAAGTAATATAGCATGCATTGTTATGAACAGAAAAGATAACAGTTGACAACATGTGACTCCAGTGATTGAAATATCTAGCATCAATCTAGCATTGAGTATAATTTCATTGAAGTGGAAAGTAGTTATAAAAACTGCCAGAAAAATGTTTCGCATCAAGTACCTCCTGGGTTACCGGTTACGTCTAATTGGAGTGTATCCACCACATAGAAACCCAAAAGTGATAAATAAGATAAAATGTAGCTACTCTAAATCCAAAGCACCCTATCCAAAGGAAAATCTAAATTCAGCATCTCACTAACCAGTATTGTATAGCCTAACAACAGAAGAAATCGTCCAAAAGGCAGAGGCATCTCAAATTCATACTTTCATAGTGTTAAAAATCAATAAGATCAAACCATATCAGTCCCCCTCCTCAAGTGCTGAAAGGAGGATGTGGCCATTTCAATCACGCAGCTACAAGCCAGAAACCATAAATCTTATATTTTTTCTGCCTCTAGACCATACTTTAGCAGAAATTAGAAACAAATTTTAATGGCAAGGGAAGAAAAAGGAATTTTGTAATTTAACATTTACAATTGTACGTACCGTAACAGTTTCAACAGAATAGTACCCACGATCCACGTAATCTCCCATAAACAAGTAGTTTGTATCTGGACACTGTCATTTAAGATGAAACCAACTGTGAGACATAGGCTCGATAGAAAGTCTGATCATGAGCATAGAAATTTAAAAATAAAAAATGAAGCAAATGTGAGTAACATATGAGGTGAATCGAGTATATGATAAGTTGTAATACATCCTAAAAATGCCCGAATGAAACTCATAGGTCACTATCTAGCAATTAAAAGAGACAAAACATTAATTTGATAAAAGAATTATAAAAAATAGCTCTTTTGCATGAAAAGCCAGACAATTTCGAACATTGAGTTCTTGGTAATTATACTACACGTGACATTAGCTGAAAGAGAATTGAATACAAAAAAGAAAGCGTCACAGTTAGAACAAGTACCTTCCCTCCAATTCGAAAAAGTTCAGCAAGATCATGAAATTGTCCATGAATATCGCCACAAATTGTCACAGGGCTTTTCACAGGCTGTGATAAAATAACATAAATCAACATCTTTCCAGTTCAAAGATGAGCAATCTCAACATTTCCAAAATTCACTGGTAATTAAACACATATGATATAGACCAGTGTCTCCTGGAATTAGAGACTAAAGACCAGCTAACATAATAAACCTGAACGTTGCTTTCTTGCATTAATATTTCCTTTGCCTTGTCGCATAATGCTGTGACCTGACAAGGGAACACGAATAAAATTACTAACAGTTATAAAATGAAGATAATAAAAACTTGCATTTTTTTATTAAATGACTAAAATAAATGTAAATTAAAATTTAAATAACAAGAAAAATTACTATCATATATTGATTTTTTTTGAAAATATTGAGAACAGCTTAAACGCAACATTTTCCCGTGCAAATACCCTAATTTCTTTCACAATTACCGTCATCACATAAATCAAAAATCGGTTCTTTTTCTGCTTAGAAATGAAGAAAAAAGCCGCAATTTCTTTGAAAATTAAAATTAAAACACCATTAAATTTACTATTACAATTGAAAATTTGTAATAATAAATTCAATTCAAAATCATTTTGGATTTTCAATCGCAGCAGAACAGAGCCTAATAATAGATCAGTCAAAATCAAAATTTCCGTTCTTTCTAGGGAAACAAACAGATCGTGAGATAAAAGAAAACGTACCTGCTGCTCGGAAAGTGGCTTACACTGCATGAGCTGCGAGATCTGCTCATCAAGATCGGTGGTTGCGTCTGTTGGTGACGGATTAGCCCCCATCTTTGATTTATCAGTTCAAATGATCGAAATCGGAAATCGCTATCCGGATTAGGGATAACGCTAACCCTAGCTTGGATTGTTTTTTTTCTTTTATCTTTTTTCCTAATGTGTTTAAATATCCTCTCTCTCTTTTTTCGTTTTTTTTTCCTCACTACACTCTTTTTGCTTTCTCTCACGAAGACGAAATGAGATAGCGCGTTAATTGAGGCCGCGAATGGAGCGCGTAGGATGCGAGTGTCCTGCAGCACACATCTGAGTTCATTATTATTTATAAGCTATTATTAGGGTGGATATGATTAAGGGTAAAGTATACAAACGGGTCATCAAATTTTTAAAAATTACATAATGGTGATTAAATTTTAATTTTTATTACAAAATGGTCATTGAGTCGTTAACTGTCATTAACTGAGAGATGTAAAAGTTACAAAAATTTATATAATAACATATTTAATCTTCAATATTTTCACATTTAATTAATTTAGGCATCAATAATGAGGATTAAATTAGAAATAAATTGATTAAATATGTCAATATAGATGGTTAAATGTTATATTATTCAAATTTTTGTAGCTGTCACGTCACCCAATTAACGACAGTTAACGGCTCAGTGACCATTTTGTAACAAAAACTAAAATTTAATGCCTATTGTGTAACATTTGAAAGTTTGATGGTCATTTTGTATTTTTATAGATAGTTTAGTGACCATTTGTGTACTTTACCATATAATTAAATTAAGCCTTACATCAATAAATTTAAAAGGGTAAAGTACACAAATGGTCACTAAACTATCCCTAAAAATACAAAATGGTCACTAAACTTTCAAAAATTATATAATAGTCATTAAACTTTAGTTTTTATTACAAAATGGTCACTGCGCCATTAACTGTCGTTAATTGGGAGATATGACAATTACGAAAAATTGTATAACATATTTAATCCTTAATATTTACACATTCAATAAATTTAGACATCAATAATGAGGGTTAAATTAGGAATAAATTTATTAAATGTGTCAATATGGAGGATTAAATGTTATATTATTCAATTTTTTGTAACTGTCACGCAACCCAATTAATGACAGTTAACGGCCTAGTGACTATTTTGTAACAAAAACTAAAGTTTAATGCCCATTATGTAACATTTAAAAGTTTAATGACCATTTTATATTTTTAGAGATAGTGTAGTGACTATTTGTGTATTTTATCCAATTTAAAATTTGAACCTACCGGGTTTAATACCAAAATAATTTAGGCACTTAAAAGAGAAAAATATAATAGTTTGGACACTTATTTTGACATTAGGCCTTTATTATTTAAGAATTGAATAATATTTCAAATTTCATGGGAAAAGGTATTTCAAATTTTATCATTTAAATATTATTAATTGATAAATAGTTGGGTGTAAACAACAAGAACGCTTGGCGCCGTACATGGACAAATGCAAAATTTTATGTAAGAAGGTGTGAATTGTTAGGAAACTATATTAGAAATGCAGGATGTAAAATTGCAATATTTTAAAAGTGTGAAATTAGTTGTCAATGGAAAATATTATTTACCCTTCGGTTCATCTCTGCCAGCATGAACTTTACAATAGAGATGGAGTAACAGGTAATAACAAATGGAATCTTGAAACTAAGTTGACAAAGAAAATCAAAGTTCAAAGATTGGTATCAAAGTTGCCAATGCCTAAAATCGTGCATAAAAAGCATAAACTGGAGTTTTGCATCTTGTTATTGCACAATGTCTTCAATGTTGATGGGACCCTATGCATGCAATAGGGACCAGGTCATGTTAGCATTGGAAATAAACTAAACAAGGGTCATGTTACCATTATAAGACTGGGAAAATCTTCCTACTCAGAACAATGCCAACCTGATATTATGCGGAAAGACATCGAAACATGCTAAAAGCCATATAATCGTCATTCAGTATTGTGATTAGCGCTAAGGTTAGAGATGAATCCTATTAACTGTAAATACCTCAGGTTTTTATCTTCTTTCCCTTTCAATGTTGCTGCAATATGGACGACTCTATCAGGTAATAATAGTTACTTTTTATCGAATTCATCTTCCGCCTCGGAGGTTTCCTCGTTGTATTCATCACCTGTTCCAAACTCTTCATATTCTTCATCTTCGTCTTCATTTTCATCTTCTTCTTTGTCTTCCACACTATTCTCTGAGTCTTTAAGCAAAAAGTCTTACCGAGGTATCAGATTCGCATCTTTACCACGATAAAGAAGGCCAGTCCTCATTACGTGACAAAACTTCTGTCTTATACGAACAAGAGGATGTGGGTTCACAAGTTTTCCCCGCCAGTACCCTTCCTTGAGAGCCACAGTTGTAGTTTTGCACTTCAATGACAGGTAAAAGATCCCAGGATATCTAGTAAATAATCGAGTGAACTTACGCGTGCAGGATGTTTAGATCCTCTCTCAAGCTTCTCAAGTAGTTCCTCTTGGTCTTCTTATGGATTGTCAAGCTCAAAAACTCATGCAATACACCAACAGCCCTTTTCTCCATAAGTTCACTGGTTGGATCAATATGCCGAGAATCTTCATATGGAGATATGTAGGGAAGCTTCTGAAACTCCTCCATCCAAGCTCTCACCTTCTTTTGTGCACCATAACCCCTCGGGAAATTCATTGGGAACGCCAATGTGGTTTGGCCCCTCTTAAATTGCCTGTACTCATCACCCATCTCACCGCCCTCATTACTTCTTTCCAATGCTGAAACAGCAAATTCCTCGTGCCACCCTGCAAGTCTCAAAGCAGAAACACCAGCTGGTGCCTTAACAAAGCTGAAATGATACGGGTATCTCAGGATCAACACTTTCTCGAAGTTATCCGGCAAACCGAGATCCCATTTCAAAGCATGAAGGGACTGAAGAGGTGCAGTCCTACTTCTCATCATCATAAGCACCCTGGAAAGCCTCTCTACTGTATCATTCTCATGAGCCTTGTGTATGCTTTGCTCTTGCGAATCTAACAAGTGTGCAGTACCGGTCAATTGAAAGCAAGGCAAATTAGCATAACACGGATGTGGGAATTCTTCGAAGAGAGTAGGGTACCTAAAACAAAGTCAGAAAAACTAGTTTGCAATCACCAAATACTATTATCATTCATATTAAACTCACTTGTTATTACCAGTTTATTGAACAAGGAAAAACACATAGCGGGTTCCCGGGTATATGTCTGGCACGAATATGTTCAATTTTTTTCGTATATTTGAAAGATTTTACTCTACATGTTCAAATATACGGTGTCAAATATGGATATTTTGAGAAAATGGGTAATCATTACAGAAATTACCCACTAATAAGTATCCAATAACAATAGGATACTGCTGTACGCTTCTGCCATTGAGCATATAAATATAAATCCTGACTAATTCCCCAGAAAATGGGTGACTCTGATATACATTTAATCAATTTTCAAAAAAAATCAATCATGATTTTAGTTTATATCGTATGCTTTTATCATATACATATACAACAACTACATTACAATGCAAATAGAAAACAACAAAAACAACAATTAAAATGAAGTTTTTTTATATATTTATTTATTCATAGTTGCAAAACCAGTAAAAGGGTATTCAAAAATGGAGGACAAAAGGCAAAAAAAAAAAAAAAGAACTACCTGAAAATCGAAGAACGGGTACAGTGGGGCCGATGAGCTTTTGACAATCGGCAAAAGATTTAGCCGTAAGAAAACCGGTCGGCGACCGTTTAATAGCATCCTTCAAGAGGCAAGCCGCTTTGAGATCGGTCTCGGTGTCGACGACATGATCGAGGCTCCGATTCTTGATCCATTTCAGCCTAACTTTCACTATGCTCCTCCATTGTTTATGATGAATTTGGGGTGTGAGAGTAGGTTTTTGATTGAGGAAACAAAGGTTTCGGCTTTGAACATTAACTTGTAGCCGTAAATGAATCACCGATTAAGGCGAAAAATATATAATCTTGGGTGATTTTCTTCTTCTTTTCTGTTCTTTCTTGCTGCTGAGAGAAGAACTGAAGCATTACTTGCAGCCATTGACGATTGTCTTTAAGTTTAAACCCAATAAATTTTGATTTTTTTCTTAGCCCAAATCGAAAAGTCCTTTTATCTATTATTCTTAGCCCAAAAACAAAAGCTTATCATTCACAAAAGAGCTCAAAGCCTACCCGTCAGATTTCGATTATAGCCGGATTATTTTTTTTTGTTGGCCTCCTAATTTTTCAAGATTTTAATTAGTTAATTCAGGTTGATAGGTGTCGTACATTTAATTATAATTGGTGAATTATTTAACAGAATTTTTTATATATATAAAATTTCAAATTCGAAACTTCAACGAAATCAAACCGACCGACCCTTTGTTGACCTTGAAAAGAATTGCATACACATATATGGGTACGCTATCAATAATACGTGGGCATGCTGATTTTTTTTTTAATTAAGTCGGTCAAAGTCTTGGAATTATGAAATAGATTTAGATTATTAATTTTTTTCCTTATCCATATATATATATATATATATTCAATTGATCAAAATTTTTATTTTAAGTTTCTGACAAATCAAAATCTATAAATTTTAACCGTTCAAAAGCATTTTTTTAACCTAAGTTAAAAAACATTTTCTATATGAAAAATTACATATTCTTTATTATTTTTAGTCTCAAAAGTTCTTTTTGAAACGATGAAGAACATGCTTTTTATCGAGAGTGTTGCAAATTTGTTGAAAGAAATTAAAAAAAAACTATTTGTCGAAAAACATTATATGTTGTGTCAGTTTAAAAAGACGAGACATTAAGTTCGTGAAGCAAGGTAGCTCCCTGGCATCTTGGTTGTTGTCGACGGTAAGCTCAGATATCCTCTTTCAGTTGGTTGGAACAAACACTACTGCGAAGATATGGAAGGTAATTATAGGTTTGTACTCAAAGCTGTCCACAACGAAGGTAATGCACCTTCATTGTAAGCTTCGGTCGATGAAGAAGGGAATGATGCATATGCGTTAGTACACTATGTAGATTAAAGAAATATGCGATCTACTGGCTTTGTCCGGACATAAAGTTTCAGAGGTTGAGCACACTGCAACCATTTTAAATGGTTTACCCTCTGAATTTGCTTCGTTTGTAGCAGTTATCACAACGATTCAAGAACCTTGTTCAGTTGAAATGGTTGTTTCGGTTCTTATTGATGCAGAGTAACGGTTTGTTGATGTAGTAAAAGTTCCAATTGACATCAATTTGCTGCAGTACCAGCAAGGTGATTCTTCTGGTTAAGTAAGATACAATCGACCTTCTTCCAATAAAGGTCGAGGTAGAGGCTCAAGGGGTGGTTTCTATCGTGGTGCCTGCTCTCGAGGCAGGTCAAGACCACAAGGCTAACTTTGTGAAAAAAATAGGGCATATGGTGGATACTTGATGGAACCGTTTTGATCAGAGTTTCAAAGGCGTCACTTCTCAACAAGCTCGACAGTCAGATGATCCTCAAGTTAATGCTTGTCACTTGCAATCTGAGAGTTTTGAACAACTCTATGATCCTTTTGTTAATGCTTCAGCAGGTACATCAGCTGACGTCGACAATAAACAATCAATGGAATATGCTCAAGTTAATCCATTGGTTGTGTTTGGGAATGATTCAATTAGATGATATCTAGACTCCGACATGACTCGTCATGTCACCAACAACAAGACAGCTATGAGCTCAGCTACGGTATACAATGGACAGGGTAAGGTGCACTTGGGACCTTGGGTGATGATACTACAATTAATATTGAACATGTCAGCCATTCTAATATACTTGCATCTAGTCGAACATTAGTTGTTGATAAGTTGCTTTATGCGCCATTAATTTCTCGAAGCTTGCTATCCGTATCTAAATTTGTTTCTGACAATGACGTGTTTTTTGAGTTTCACTCGACTGGTTGTTGTGTGAAGGATGAAAGAACAAGGGAAATTTTATTACAAGGAGTTCAAGAAAGTGGCTTGTATAGTTTTTCAGTTCAAGCAGTAGATCAAAAGTGTTCAGTTTATTTTACAGCATTGAATAAAGATACTTCATCATATTGGCTTTGGCACAAGCAACTCGGTCATCCCTCGGTTGCAGTACTTAGTTCGGCATTGAATAAAGAGTTTTCGCGAGACAAGAATCATGTGTGCGAGGCTTGTCAAATGGGAAAAGGCACACGCACTGCCATTTCAGCCCTCCACCACTCAGTATCCCATCCCTTTCGAGCTTGTTGAGATGGACGTGTGGGGGCCTGCTCCGGTTACTTCTACTGGTTTTTACTACTGTCTCATTTGTAGAAATGTGTAGTAGAAATTGTTGGACATACTTGTTTAGGAATAAATATGATGTTTCCGCAGCATTTTATTCGTTTCTTGCTCTGGTCAAAACTCAATTCTCTTTGGTTGTCAAAGCTGTCCAAATCGACGGAAGGGGTGAATTTCAAGCCCTTGTTACGAAATTAAATTCGTTGGGAATTCAGCATCGTATTACCTGTCCTCGCACTTCACAGCAAAACAGTGTGGGGGAGAGGAAGCATCGTCAAGTCATTGAAACTGCTCTGTGTTTGCTTGCTCAAGCATCGACACCTCTTCGATATTGGTCTTATGCAGTGCTAAGTGCCACGTATATTATTAATCGATTACCATCACGAGTTTTAGGTAATCTTTCTCCTTATGAGAAATTGTCTGGAAGAAAATCAGATTATGAGTTTTTCCGCATTTTTAGCTGCGCTTGTTATCCATATCTAAGGTCGTACAACAAACATAAGATGGACTTTCGGTCTCGGCAATGCATATTTTTAGTTATTCGCGTAAGCACCATGGTTACCAATGTCTTGCCCCTCGAGGATGGATATTCATCCCTCGTCATGTGAAGTTTGATGAACATCTTTTTCCATTTGCAGTTTCTAGTTCGAGCAAGGAGTTGCATTCTGATGTGTTCAAATCTGCTCCAGTGCCAATTTTGTCTCTTTCTCCTTCACATGCTCAACGTAATCTTCTAGGAGTGGTAACCAGTTGGTTGATGCAAGGGAATCATAATTATTTGAGCCATTGATACCTATAGCAGCAACTGATATTTCCGTTGTCGCATTACCTAAGCTCTATCTAATAAACTAATTGTACATATTAATTTTTCTTTTATTAATAGATTAAGTTTTCAGTTTCTAATATGTACTTGCCTTTTTTCTTATATTATGTTTTTATCATTTTTTAACAAAATTTGTTTCCTTGACCAACCCTAACTTTGTGTGCTTTTTATCTTTAACAAAAAAAATATGGGTTAATAATGTTTCTAAAATACGAGTTTCTGAGTAGATTAGTCCTTGATTTAAAATAGTTATGTTGTACTAGACATCCAGTAGTTTCATAATTGTTAGTTAATAATTTATATATGTTTTTCAATTTAAAAAATTAATTTAGATTTTATTTTACCTTTTTGCCTATTTATTTCAGGATCTCCCAATAAACGCTGATAGGGAATACCATTTCGTGTATGAATGTTGTCAGTATATTCATTCCTACACCTGACGCATTAACTCATAAGCTACTGCTTCTGGGATGATCTTGTCGGTGCTGCACCTGTCGGCGTAGACGTCGATTTTGTCGATGTTGTTCTGTCAGAGCGAACACCGTTCTTGCCAGTGATGTTCCTGTAGGCGTAGAGGTTGATCCTGCCGGCACTAACGTTGGTTCTGCCGTTGTTATCCAACTATGGAGACAAAGTTTTGAGGCGCTGATATTATCAGTAGTCTCGAAATTATTCAAAATACTTGTGATAATATGCTTGCCATAGCTACCCATCCAGTTCAAACAGTTTTTTAGACTACTAATAATATGCTTGTATGACTTAGGTTGCGAGTCGTAAAGTTTTGAGGGCTAATATTATCAGCAATCTCGAAACTATTCATGATGCTTGTGATAATATTTTTATGAGGCTAGAGTCTGACTAGCGAAACCGTACGAACTTAGTTAAAAATTAAGTCAACCTTCAAAATACTAAACAAAGAGCTTATAATGAACGGAAACTTAAGGATGAAATGGTTAAGACAAAGAAAACAATGAAGAAGATGTGAGCCAATACTTCTCTATTACTTAAGAAAGGAGTGAATTGTTGAATGATTTCTAAATGAATTGAAATGGGTGAGAGTGAACCACTATTTATAGACGAGCTCTCTTAAATCTAGCGGTCAAGAATGACACAATCTAAGGGTTAAATATTAGAAAAATTCTAGAACAAGCGACACACACCGCTACGTATTACTAACGCTATACACCACTGCACATCATTAAGACTTTTAAATTATTAAAATCATAAAGGACTCAACTGGTAATTAGAATCTTTTTCTAATATAATTTGTCGCTGGAAAACGATGGTAGACGGTTTGACTTCTCTTTCTTTTTCTAATTTCAGTCGAACTCACTATTCTTTTTTGCTTGTAGGTTCGAATACCTCATTGAAAACCGAATTCGTACGACGTAAGGTCTTCAATTCGTTAAAAACTCAAAAATCCCGGGATTTCGTTGCGTGCACCGAAAATCTCGGGCCGTTGGGGTGCTGGGCAAGAGTTCCAAAAGGTTCCTGAATATAGTAGAGTGAGTGTGACAGCTAGAATTCAGAAGGTTCCCGGAAATCTCGAGCCGTTACGTGCGGGTATGACTTATGAATTTGGGCTTAGGCCCTTCAATTATAAATCAGAATAATCTGATGTCTACACTACCCACCGTTAGGATTCACAAGAAACCCCAAAGGTCACTGATTTTCTACTATTAGGGTTTTATTGGGTCTGGGCTAAATATCTAAGCCAGATAAATTTGGGTCAACTGGTTTGATTATTTTATTTTATTTAAATTTTGGTCTAGTTGGATTATTTGCTAATATAATCTCGCCCAAAATTACATTTCAAAAACATCTCATTTTCCTCCAAGATTCAGAAAGCTTTGCCTTTGCAATCAAATTAAAAGTGTAAACCTGTTGACGGTATAAAAATTTATGTATGAAACTGAAAATAAAAAAAGTAAATGTATAAAATTAAAAATTCGGTATAGTTTATGTACTAAATTAACCATTAACAAAAAAATAATAAGTTTCCAAATAGATTAGTCTTTGATTTAGACTAGTTCTGTTGTTGTACTAGACATCCAGCAGTTTCTAGTTAATAAAAGTTTGTCTTTGTTTAGTTTTAGTTAAAAGTTACTTTTTTATTATTTTCCCTAATTTTTAAAGCAAGGTTTAGGGAAAATTATGGTTAAATGGTTTAGTTATTATATTTTATTTAAAATTTAGTCACAATGGATTATTTCCTATATAATCCTGCCCAAAATTACATTGTAACTTAGAAACAACATCACATTTACCTTCAAGATTTTGAAAGATTCCTTGACAATCAGAGTTCACTTGCTCTTCTGTTTGGGGTCCTGATTTGCTTTCTGCTAACTGATTACTTGCCTTCCTTTATTTTATATTTGTACGTCCATTTGATTTTATTAGTTTAATATTTTTATTTGATAGTTAATAATCGTGGTTTTTTACTACTTTCGTTTTTTATACAATTGACTTGTTATCCTATTGTCACGTCTATAAAACTTTACTGTCTCGATACGTGCGACCTCAGACTCTCTCGTATGTTGCAACGCCTAAGTAAGCCTCAAACGACTAAAGTTAGAATGCTAAGATTCGTGGAGAAGCAAAAGAACAAAGAAAGAGAATGGCAAACAAAAGAAAGAAAAAAGAAATACGTTAATGCTTAATGTATTACTCAAATCAGAAGTGAGAAAATGAGGTGGGGATAGGCCTCTATTTATAGTTGAAGCCCCCTGCATCCAACGGCTAAGGATAAAGTACATAGACGGTCAATATTAAACATAATCTATAATATCCCATAGTCTAAGAAATTATTGTCAAACATTCCATAAATAAGAGATTACAAAGAATATAAAAAGGAATCAAAGGGAATATGCTGGATTCAATGTGCTACCTGCCAAATTCGATGTGTAAGGCTCTTTAACCCCAAGTGATGAGCTAATAACTTGGATGGGTGCTGATAGGCCCAGGATGTCGTGGAGTGCTTCCTCAACACCCTGGTGTACGCTAGGTCCGGACCCTAGGGTGAGGTCCGTGACACTATGTTCTTGACCTCTTCTATGTTTTGTTCTGTTATATTATGGTTTGTTATATAATATTCTTGACACTTTTTTATGTTCTACTTTGTTATATATGTTCTTGACTTTTTTATGTTCTATTTATTTTATATGTTCTTGATACTTGTCTTCTTTTACTATATTTTGTTTTCACCAAACTTTTTTAAATAGTTTTCTTAATCTACCCCAACTTATGTTTTTAGCATTCTATTTTGTTCTATTATGTTTTTACCTTTCTTTACAAAAAAAAGGTTTTCTTGACCAACCTCAACTTTATGTGTTTTTTATCTTTCACAAGAGGGTTAATTACCTCATTAGTACATGAACTATACCGAATTTTCATTTTTATATATTTATATTTTTTATTCTCAGTTTCATATATGAATTTTTATGTCGTCAATGGATTTACATATTTCCGTCATGGAAGCTAACGTGTACCACTGGGACCACTCATATTTTAACAAGTGGCATTTATTTTACTTTAAAAAATTCTTCATTTACTTAAGGGTTAATAACAACATCAGTCCTTAATGTTTTATTAATATTTTAAGGCTTAAGGGTGTAAGAAGCCCTTGAACTTTTTTTGCACCCAATTAAGCCCTTGAACCAAAAAAATAATCAATTAAGCCCTTTGACCAATTCTGATCATTAAACTGAACAGGTTTTTTCGATCCACTGTTGCAGTGCACCGTTTCACAGTGTTTCCACTTGACATTTTTCAGAATTTTATTTTATTTTAAAAATTCTTTAAATGTTCTAAAAATTCTAAAACTTATAAAGTTTATAAAAAATACTTTTTGAATTTTTTTTTGTAAATGCAACATGATAGAACTGAGTGTATCATGTGTTGGTAATATCCGAAGAAAAAAACTGTCAATATTTAATAGTCAAAATCGGTGAAAAGGCTTAATTGATTTAATTTCTTGGTTCAAGAGCTTAATTGATTAAATTTTTTTGTTCAAGGGCTTAATTGGGTGCAAAAAAAGTTTAGGGGTTTAATTATTTTTTTAAAAAAGTTCAAGAGCTTCTTACACCCTTAAGCCATATTTTAATATTTTTTAAAATAATCAAATATTTATTTAAAATGTATTTAAAAATGTATCAATGCTTGACATGTGACATTATATTATTATTTTTCTTTAAGAGTTATATTTTGATATACAAGCTGTGTAAAAAAAATTTACACAACCCTTCTATAAAATCTAAAACTTAAATCTCTAGTCCTAACACCCTAAAGTCTAAACCTTAATCTCTAACCTCTAAATTCTAACCATACACCTTAAATTCTACACCCTACAACTTAAACTCTTAAATTTTAAATTACAACCAAATTTTATAAACTTTAAAATTAAAAGGTTGCGTAAACTTTGTATCAAAATATTTTTATTTCTTTAATGCTATTTTCTCTCATTTTTAATATGGTGCTGCTGCCTCTTTAGTCTTTCCCCTGACTAACAATCACCCTTTGTTAACCCTGACACTCTTTTAATCCATCATAGCCAGCCACTGTCTCTTTCCCCAGCCAAGTTCCATTTGGCTTCCTTCTTCTCCGACGACTGGCACAGTCCCCTTATCACCCTTGTCAGAATGCCCTAAACACCATTACCTTCTCTACCGCATCCCCCTACGACCCCAAGCACACTCAGCGCACCGTTCAGGCGTTGTTTCCTTTCAGACCGCGCCGATTTGCATCGATTGTGAGGTCACGACGGTAAATCTCACTCCTCTCATCTCCCTCTGCCCTCGATCTGAAAAGGACAAAAGACCTTCATTTCATGGATTAGTCTCGAGCCACAACTGATGAACAGCTCACCGACGAGTCCTCGTTGATTCTCGCGTATTCTTTCGTTGTGATTCGTCGTGTTTCTCGATTGTCTTCGTTCCCCATTGTTGTTGTCGGTGAAGAAAAACCCAAGATTGAAAATAACCCATCATCTTCTCCGAAAGACCTTCAAGAAAACGGTAAATTTGGACATGATCTTAATCCAGTCGCTAAAAACCTAACCTTGAATCTCAATACCAGTCGTAAAGAAGACAAAATCAATGGTGGGTTTAAGACTATAACTGATAAAGGCTTCGTCAAGGGTTTTGTTCGAAAGGGCCAAATCTCACCACAATGACCATAAAAAAGTGATTTTAAAATATATTTTTATATTATTTAGTTTAAAATAATAGTATTTAATATTATTGTTAAAAAATATTTTTAAGTAGATAAAATATTTATTTTAGATATTTTTTTAAAAATATAAATAATTAGTGATATAAATAAAAATATATGAGTAATTTTACTTAAAAGTGCTTTTGAAAAAGTTAAAAATTTTAACTTTTAAAAAACACTTTTTAAACCAAGCTAAAAAGCAGTTTTTGAGATAAATAGTTGCATGTTTTTTTATTGTTTTTTTTGTCTCAAATTAATTTTTGGAGTCAAAAGTTAATTTGAAAAGCAATAAAAAACAGGGTCTGAGTCGATTTTGATGATGTCAGGCTCTAATTTAGTTTTCTTTTTGTAATTTTTTAATGATTTTGATTCAACATGTGTCAAGCATTGATGACAAATCATCAATTTTTTAATATTTTTTAAAATAAATATTTGATTTTAAAAATGAATTTGAAAGGTTGAATTAAAATATCAATAAAATATTATGGACTAATTTTGTTATTAACCCTTGAGTAAATGAATATTTTTTTTAAAATAAAACAAATACCACGTGTTAAATATATGAGTGGTCCCAATAATACACGTCAGCTTTCGTGACGAAAATGTGTAAACCCGTTGACGACATAAAAGTTTATGTATGAAACTGAGAATAAAAAAAGTAAATGTATGAAACTGGAAATTCAGTATAGTTCACGTACTAATGGGTTAATTAACCCTTAACAACAACAAAAAAAAGAGTTTCCAACTATATTAGTTTTTGATTTAGAATAGTTCTGTTGTTGTACTGGACATTCAGTAGTTTCTAATTAATAATAGTTTTTCTTTGTTTAGTTTCTAGTTAAAAGTTACTTTTTCGTTATTATTTTCACTGATTTTCTAATTTAAAAATGTTTTTCAATTAAAAAATTAATTTAAATTTTATTTGATCTTATCTTCTGCCTATTTAAATTTAGGATCAGCCATCAAATGCTGCTGGGGAGATATTATTAGATATAGCAAATAACGATCCTCGAGAGGGACTTGTCCACGCTGTTGTTAGATTTGGTTCAAATTGGGGGAGGGGCCGCAGCAGGAGGAGGATACCCCGTAAACCGCCTTGGACACCGACCCTACCAACGCGAATGTAGATGTTATTCTGCTGCGGAGACGTAAAATACCGAGGTGTTGATATTATCAGCAGTGTCGAAACTGTTAACGCCTGTGACAGCTACTACCCATTCAAGTTCAACTATTTGTTTTAGACAGCTGATAATATGCTTGTACTTAGGTTGCGAGTTGTAAGGTTTTGAGGCGCTGATACTCCAAACTGTTCATAACACCTGTGATAGCTACTACCATTCTTGTTCAACCATTTCTTTTTTACTGCTGAAAATATTCTTGATGACTTAGGTTGCGTTTGGCAATGCTTTAGTGAGGTAAAAATGCTTTCGCACCAAATAATCAATAGATATGTTGTGGAGGAACAAACTCGATCTTTGCCTTGTTGGTGTGAGAAATGACAAATGCTCGTCTCCCTCCCTTTTTTTTTAATTTTATCATCTAAACACTACTTATGGAAAAGTCCACAAAATATTTTAAGTTGTTGAGAAATTGTGGGTGGAAATGGAATGAAAGATAAGATCAAAAACAAATTTTACTCGAAAAAATTTATATTTAGCACAAATTAACCATTTTAATTCATATTCACGATATTATAAGGATGAATAATTTCTATTTTAATTATATTTTTTGTAAGGACTACATTTTTTTCTTTACTATCTTTTAAAATACAACAATAACAATTATGTGGGCTAAACCAAGACTCGATTTGAGCACATGGATAATATCCTTTCTATTAAATTCTTGCCCCTGCAACTAACGCATCGTTGCAATAAATTTCCTATTGCATAGCTTTGACCTTGCGAGCATAATTCATAACTTTAAATTCGACAAATTTAAGAAAATAATATAATTGAAAAAAAGAATAAGAGATATAAGACACTCCAAACATTATTTAGAGATGTACTGTATTTTCTATGCATCATAGGAACTTAATTTTTCTGATTTTTTTAAATCACCTTCAAAATCGTCAAGAAACTATAACAATTTTACTTGATTTTGAGATAAAAATGAAAGGAAAACAAAATTGGGGCTGGAGTATAAATCCCTAAAAACATGACACCAGCTCCCTAACTTCTCCGGAGTCCAAATTCTCAATCCAGCCCCAAACTTTGCCTTCCTTCACTTTTCATTTCAATATCAAGCAAAGTTTCAAAACTCGTTGGGAAGGCATGATGAGTCCCGAAACTCGTCGAAAAAACAAGACAAGTTTCATAAAACTATAACAATCGCCCTAGATCCTTAAATAATGTTTGAGGTGCCCTATTTACTTAATTCTTGAAATTTATGAGTGAAAATGTATTAAGAAAAAAAAAAAGGCAAAATGGTATTGCTAAACGCAAACATAGACATTATACATCACAGTAGTTGCCCCTCTACCCCTCGGCAAAATGGTATTGTTGAACGCAAACATAGGCATTTGTTAGAGATTGCTATAGCCTTATTTGTTTAGCCTTTGAATTACTCTATCTTCATCCTCCAAATATTTCACACCTTTGTGTATTTGGTTGTCACTGTTATGCCACCATGCCACTGCACAAGGATAAGTTTTCTTCCAGAGTTATCCCTTCCGTTTTCATGGGTTACTCCTCTGTTTGAAAAGGTTACATTTTTTTAACTTAGAAACCAAACTTTTCTTTGTTAATATGGATGTCGTTTTTCATGAAACTGTTTTCCCTTTTAAATTTTCTCATAATTCCTTTCCTAATTTTCCCCTCATATCTACTGCTTGTTCTTCTTCCTCTGAGAAATTTTATCCACTATAAGTTCTCAATAGTCATATCCTATTTCTCCATCATCTTCAGTGTCACCTCCTCCTTCAGTTTTGCCGACTTCATCAGATTTATCTACTGTTTTAGTCTTACCTTCTTCTTCTTCTTCTTCTTCTTCTTCTTCTTCTTCTTCTCTTTTAACGGTATCAGCATTAGTCTCAACAGATTCACCTCCACATTTACAGTATCTTCCTTCTCCTAAGAAGTCTTCTAGGATTACTAAACCACCAAACTGATTAAAGGATTTTGTCTCATTTTGCCAATCCTCTCCTTTTTCAGGTCAATATCCAATTTCTCAACATATTATGTTTTTACTCAATCTTTTCTTTCTGCTACTTCTCAAGATATTGAGCCTAAAACCTATTTTGAAACCATTAAAAACTTTTTATGAATTCAAGCAATGAAAGAGGAGATTCGAGCTTTAGAAAACAATAACACTTAATCTTTAGTCTCTTTGCCTACTGATAAGGTGCCTATCGGATGAAATCAATTTTTAGGATTAAATACCACTCTTTTGGTGCTGTTGAAGGTACAAAGCACAAAAAAGGAGGGATTGACTATACTGAAACCTTCTCTCATGTGGCAAAACTGATCACTGTTCGAACTGTGTTATCCCTTGCTGCAACTCATGATTGGCCACTTTGCCAGATGGATGTCTACAATGCATTACAGGGTGATCAAATTGTGATAATGTTCATTTATGTGGATGGTTTGATTATTACTGGCAATTGTAATACTTTGATTTCAGATTTAAAGTCCTTATTAAATCATACCTTCAAGATGAAAGATTTAGGCGACTTAAAATTATTTCTTGGATTTGAGATTATTAGACCAAAGAAGAAATTTTTTTGAATCAGAGAAAATAAGCCATAAAATTAATTGAAGATTCAGGCTTAAGGGGAGCAAAATCAGCTTCAACACCTCTTGAACAAAATGCAAGATTTACTACGGTAAATTTTGATAAGGGATGTTCAGATGGTTGTGAAGATTCTGCTTTGGAAGACATAACCGTTTATCAACGATTAATTGGTGGGCTGGTCTATTTGACTCACACTAGACCATATATCACATTTACTGTACAAAACTTGAGTCAATATGCATCAGCCAAAAAAAAAATCTCATCTTGAAGCAGCCTTGAGGGTAGTTCGATATGTGAAGAAGAGTCTAGGACAATGACTGTTGTTTAAAGTATCTAAAGAATAGCACATTTTAGCTTACTGTGATTTTGATTGGGGTTCTTGTCCATTACTCAGAAAGTCAGTAACATGATATTGCATCAAAATGGGAGACTATTTGATATCCTAAAAATCTAAGAAACAGAACACAATTGTTAGATCTTCAGCTGAAGCTGAATACAAAAGTATGGCCATGGTTATAGTACAAGTTGTGTGGTTAACTGGTTTTTTGCAGGAACTTGGAATGTATGACACTAAAAAAAATTGAATTAGGAGGTTGATGGTGTTATATTTGTAAAACTTTGCCTAACTTCACTTTAAAGCATCAATTGAAAAAAAAATGTGAAATTTGGTTCGAATTCAATATGACGTAAACATATGAGATTTGAAGGCTGTTCACAAATATGCTGAAGGTCACTAATTATGATGTTTAGCCCATTGTGTTTGGGGTGAGGCTCTATTTATAGGGAGTCGAGTCCAAAGCAGCCATGTTATGGTGAATCAATATTTAATCTAATATGATCAGCTCGAGCAGTGACGGAATATTTTTAACAGTGGGCACATATATTTAACATCATGTTCGAATTCGGTTCGTTTATTATTTAATGTGTTAGGGCTTTGTTCTTTTGGCTTTCGCGAACATATTCATTTATATATGTATATGTTCACGAACATAAACAACTAAGTGTAAATAAATTAGCTAATCTTATTTACATCGGTGTAAATAAGTTATCAATGCAAACATTAATAAATTAGAAAATGGTACAAATAACTTGTTCATCCTAAGTGAATCTGCCACTGTGATTAATACATATACAATTTAAAGTTTATTTAAAAAGCAAAAAACTATGTCTTATGTTACAACTTACAGAGACAAACCTATATAGCATCTTCATGATGTGGACAATTTTATGCAAACGTTTGCTTACCCCAATATCGTGAGTATTGAGTACAATCCTCCATAACAATGAGAGAAAAATATATCATTCATGCTAGCCACGAGAACATATTAGTGAATCAAAAATCTCCAAATTACAATTTACAAAGCAATGTGATATATAATACCTACAAAGCTACAATAAATTCGAAACAACCTAATTTTGTCGGAATAAGTTAAATTAGAGTTACAAAAATAGAGAATGAATCAAAAGTAGGTAGTGGTATATCCATTTAGTCAAACAACCCATCGAATGTTCGGCACAACACAAATAGGCTGCGCCATGAAAACATCGAGGTTAAAGACTAAACAGTAGTTATGTCATGTATTTCATCACCATCATCTATATTCAAGAAAATCTCTACATTTATTGCTTTCAAAAAGGAAAGTTCCATATAGTAAATTCCATGTTCAAAAGACTACAACCATGTTTAGTTTATTTAATAAATCAAATCCAAAATTAACAACCATTTTGGCTAAACATTGCCTGATAATCATTTGACAAAATAATTTGTGGGCATATCTTAAATTGGGGTTATGAGAATATAGAATGAATCAGAATGTAGGAAGTCATATATCCATTCAGTCAAACAACCCATCGAATGTTTGGCACAACACAAATAGGCTGCACCAGAAAAACATGAGGCTATGACTGAGAATTATTACCTCCTGTACTTCATCACCTTCATCTATATTTATTGCTTAAAAAAGAGAATCTCTATATGAACAAAGTTTCAGAAATTTGAGTATCAAGGCATATGCAATTTTGAGAGCCATGAGCAGCACTGCCTACAACTTTCATATATGTCATGAACCATTATGAACTACAACGAACCTTGCGCTCAACTGTACCAACTAGGTAGTTCTAACTCACCAAGAAATACTCTAAAATAGACAATTCTGACTAACCTTTGATATAGGTGCTCAAAAGCTCTCTTCTAAAGAAGTCATGTTATTTTGGTGCTTGTAATACATACATACATACATATACTAAAAATACTGATTACAAGATAGAAGTAGAAATGGGAGAAAAATATAAAGGCACAGTGAAGACATACTCGTTGCTACTATTTTAACAAATAATCAAGATAAATGAAATGAAGAGAAAATCGAACACAGTTAATTCTTTGATTTGACATGCCTATGTGCAGTTGTTAGTTCCTCAAATTTCTCAGCGAAAGCTTCTTTCTCTACATCATCAGTCTTTCATCCATAAGATACTTAAAACTTAAAAGCTAAATAAAAGTCAAATTTCTTAAATCTTCCATCATTGATGTTAAAAATTGAGATCTATGTGATCTTTCAATATCTATATCCGTATAATAATTCTGTCCTCTGGATGAATGAGGAGGTAAATGCCCTTTTCAACAAGGCAAAGCCATTCACGGCTACAAATATACATGCTTTTCAGAATGGTAAATAAGCATGCTAGATTCTTAGTGCTAACAATTAAAGAATGAACTATTATCAAAATAGATCAATATTAAAGAAGGGGAAAACCCTCAAATTAAGCGAGAAATATAATCACTTACTGAAACCATCTTTGTTTTCCTTAATTAGACTCTCGTATAATTAAACAAGTGTTCTCCTCTACAATAATATTTCACCTGCTAAAAAATGAATATAAAAATAAAAAATTAAAGATAAAAAAAATATCATCTCAAAAGAACGTAAGAATAATAAAAAAGAAAACCAAGAAAATAGGATAATGGGCAGAACATATTCTAGGGTTTAGATTTCAACAACGCAGTAAAGAAAATTTGCTCTTCCTTGTTCAACGAACTTGTTTTGAGATAACTAGCGGAGGCACTGTCGTCGACAAAGTCTCCTTATTCTGATCCTGATGGTCGCGATTCTGATCATCATCTTCTGCGGACGACATAGATGAAATCTCTTTTCTTTACTTTTCTCCGTTTCCCTCCTCTTTTCTTTACTTTTCTCATCTTCCCTCCCTCTTTCTTCCGCTAGCTTTAAAATGAAGTGATTTGGTTATATTTTTTATTTTTTATTCAAATATTTTTTAGTTTAAAGCTTTTTTTGAGGTTGGGCTTTTCAAGTTTGAATTTTTTTTTCGATTAATTGTTTTTAGTTTAGCTTTTTAAATTCAAATTTGGATTGTTTTCTATTAAATATTACTATATTTTAATAATTTAAATATTTATAATTTAATAATTATATTTTATTTTAATTAAATCTTTTAATAAAAAACCGAATTTGATTAGAATATAAAAATATACATCAAAACACACATCAAAATATGAACATAAACTTGATGATTATATTTATGTAAAAGAATGAAACTTGATGATTATGTTCACTAAGAAATCTCAAATTATAAATAAAAAAAGTAAAACATAAAAACTCAAGTGACATGAAAATAAGAATCAAAACTTTTCTTTGACTTTGTCATTTATCATCCATAGAAATTTAGAAAACAAATCTCATCTCTATCAAATTAAACATTTAAATACTAAAAAGATTGATTAGACTCATTAATTTTAAATTCAAATAAAACTTTAAATTTTGAGTTTTTTTTTTTTCAAAATAATTATGGCTTCGTTAAGTGCAGGGCCGATTTTGGGCTTTTGGTGGCTATGGGCGAACTTAAAAATTGGGTCTTAAATTAAGGATTGAAATTGCAGTTGCACACGTATTTTCGGTCGTGTTGTGTTTATCGCGACTACGGTCATGACAGATGTTATTTAGGTCACTACGAGTATCGCGGTTGTGAATTTTTTTAATAACATACGCTATTGTTGATATAACGGTTACAAGTATCGTGGTTTCATATGGTGTTACTATTGTCATATAACGGTTGTTGTTGTGCTTGCATACTGCTATTTAAATCTCTGTCTCTAATAGCAAGTAATGAAAAAAATAAATTTTAAGAGTAGGTTTATAGTAACAAGTATTGAAAAAATTGGGCACTAATAACAAGTATTGAAAAAAATGAATTTTAAGATTATGCTCATAATAACAAATATTGAAAAAATCAGGGCCTTACTAACAAGTACTAGAACAAAAATCAATATTAAGAGTAGACCCCTAACAATAAATATTAAGAAAAAAACTTACCCTATTTAACAAGTATTAAAAAATAAATTCTTAATAATAAATATAATTTGAGAAAAAATAAAAATATTTAATTTTTGTGAACGATAGGCCCTAGGCTGGCACCCTTGTTGCCCTTACCCATGGTCGTGCCTAGTTAAGCGATTAAATATTAATACAATATTTTTTTTAGAAAACAATTAGGACAATACTACTTGCACTTTTGAAACAAACAAATAAAATTCTAAACCTCTTATTGACTGATAATCGACGGATTTCGAAAATATTTACTTAATTAATTTTATTTCAAAATATACAGGAAGTGCAACTTAATCTATTTTTATTTTTCAAACCAAAGCGCAGAAAGAAGATGACATTGCAAAAAAAACTTAGACTCTCATCGTCTCACAAATAATGTCTTTTATTAGCTTTTTGTCAATTTTTTTAAATTTAACTCGTGATTATTTAAAATTTATTATTGGTAAAAATATAAAAAAATATATTTTAAATACTTCTAATCAAGTAGATTTTAAATATATATTTTATAAAATTTAATTATTTAAAATATTTAATAAAATTATAGTTAAAGTTTACAAAATTTGACTTTTTAAAAGTTAATAAGAAACATTATTTGTGGGGCAAGGGAGTACTATGTTTGCCTTTGTTATCTAGCATTACCATACCTTCGTAATCCACCTTTTTTTGTTTGCCTTAAAACGTTACGTATGCAAGGAAAACATAAATTTACCCTTTACGTAAGGTGCCAAACAAGAAGATATGCCCCAAAAAGCAAGTCCAAGCCCTAACAACACTCGGACCTCGTTTTTACCGGACCGCGAAAAACACACCTGAACATCATCCCCCCACCGGACCAAACAGTGAGCTCATGTCATTGATCCTTGTAAAATGCGATACGCGTCCTCGGCTGTGAAGTTCACGCTGACAACTTGAAAGGTGGAGTTAGAGTCGGGTGTGTAATGAAAATTTTGTGCCTGGTCCCCTGCGAACGCCATAACAGCCAATGGTTCCTTGCATTTATCCCTAACATGCCCCAAAGAGAAGGTCAAGCTATACAGTTTGTCTGGTCCATTTGAGAAATGATGCCTTCCTTGCCCGAGACCAACTCGACTGCACGTTTACCTTCTGGAACTGCATAATGGTTGGAATCAAGGAATCGAACCGCCCTGTTTGATTCGACCATCCATCCCGGTAAGGGGATGTCTCTTCGTCATGGTTGGTGGGCAGAAGGACACCAAGAGACATTTTGGAACATCCAAGATCCAAATTAAAAGCCGCTATTAACTATTGCATTGTCTGAAGAAAACACAACAAAAACAATTTCAATCGATAATGTGATGAGATTAAAACATAGTTATAACTAGAATCTAAGTATGCCCCATTCCTCAGAGCATTCATTCCGATTCTTCGAGTAGAAAAATACAAAAGTAAATAGTGTCAGGGCCATAAATTTAACATCCATCCTACAATTTGCGAGGAAAATGGTACAAAATGTTCGAAATATGCGTGTTAAACCACGTTTGATTCCGCGACTCAGAGCATGAGAAACATATAGCTTGACTGTGATTTTCATATTAATGATCGCCCCATTTGGACAGAAGTTGCCAGCCACGTTGACAACAACTTCATTATTTTCAAAGCTGCTTCAATGCCGCCATGTTATTAAAAGATATTAAGGCTTGACCTAACATTTCAATAACTTCACTGAAATCCAACTTTACTACCAATAACAAATTTTTTACCTCTAGGATACGATCCACCATTTGTTAATTTATTTTGGCAAACAATGCCAAGATGAGAATTTTGAGACTAGTCCTCCCCGAAGTCCTACGGCTTCGCACGTTTAATGGGACCATACCATGATGTTTCTGATGAAAAAAGTGAATGAAATTGACAAAAGAAAAAGAGAGAAATAGCGGTTTGTTTACCTTTGGGTTTAATTCCAACAAGTTGAACCATTTGATTTATAAAAAATTGATTGACACAATCCATAAAAGGACAACCTAATTCAATTGTACAACGAATATCAACTACAAAATCTTGTAGAAAAAGTATCAACCTAATGGTCACTGATCAGATTTCATCAATCTCTCCAGTGGTACCTACTCATGTTCAAGCTGCACCCTTACCTGCTATGACTTCTTCTGCTCATGTTTTCACTCAGACTCAATATCAGCTGATCCTGGAGCTTCTCCACAAGGCTTCTCCTGCTGATTCGTTTGTCAATCTAACAGGTACTATTTCTGGTTCGATTGCTCTAGCTTGATTAACCTTATTTCTTGCTCATCCAATTCCAGATTTGTTTATCTTCTAATGGTAATCATGCACCTATTACACATATTGGTTATTTTTCTCTTTTTGAGATTGCCTTATTCATAATGTTCTATGTATTCCTGAATTCACTCATAATCTTTTATCCATTTCCAAACTTACTAAAGATTTCAACTGCATTGTCCTTTTTTATCCTGGTTTTTGCTTGCTTCAGGAGCGCTCAAATGGCAAGATGAAGAGGATTGGTAAACTCTGTGATGTTCTCTACATATTTGTTCCTCCCATTTGTGTTGCTGGTCTGTCTTCTAATTTTTTACAATCTGGTAGTGCTTCTTTAAGCTCTTCTTGTACCTTTGTTTCTGATGTTTCTCTGTCATTTTGTATGTCTTCATCTTTCAATAAAACTGAAATATGATATGCTCGGTTGGGTCATGCAGCATATAATAAAATGAATAAAATGTCTGTTTCTGATTCTCTTCATGCTACTACTATTCACCAGTGTAGTGTTTGCCCATTAGCTAAACAACCCAGGCTTGCTTTTCCTCTAGCTCATCTAGATCAACTACTTCTTTTGAACTACTTAACTTTGATCTTTGGGGACCCTATATGACTTCTACTCTTCAGGTTCAAAGTTTTTTTTCTCACAATAGTCGATGATAAGATGACTTGGGTTTTTCTGTTGAGGCTGAAATCTAATACTGTTTTCTTTCTTAAGGAATTATTTGCTTTCATTCACACCCATTTTTCTGCTACTGTTAAGTATGTTCGTAGTACTGAGTTTGTTTAACTCTACTTGTTATGATTTTTTTTCATCTCAAGGAATTATACATCAAAGTAGTTGCCCCTCTACCCTCGGCAAAATGGTATTGCTGAACACAAACATAAGCATTTGTCAGAGATTGCTAGAGCCTTTTTTTTTAATCTAAAGTACCTGTCAAATTTTGGGGTGAATATATTAAAAGTGCCTACTATTTGATAAATAGATTGCCTTCATCTGTATTGCAGTGGAAGCCTCCCTTTGAATTACTCTATCTTCATCCTCCAACTTTTTCACATCTTTGTGTCTTTGGTTGTCACTGTTATGCCACCAAGCCACTGCATAATGATAAGTTTTCTCCTAGAGTTATTCCTTCTGTTTTTTTTGGGTTACTCCTCTATTCGGAAAGGTTACATTCTTTTTAACTTAGAAGCCAAACTTTTCTTTGTTTTTTTTCATTAAACTGTTTTTCCTTTTAAATTTTCTCATAATTCCTCTTCTAATTTTTCCCCTCATATTTTTTCTTTTTTGGACATTGATTTTTTGAACATTTCCCCCCACTATAAATTCTCAATGGTCATTTCTTATTTCTCCACCATCTTCAGTGTCACCTCCTTCTTTAGTTTTACCTACTTCATCAGATTTACCTACTATTTCAGTCTTACCTTCTTCTCTTTTAACGATATTACCATTAGTCTCAACAGATTCACCTCCACATTTACAATATGTTTCTTCTCCTAAAAAGTCTTATAGGATTACTAAACCACCAAACTGGTTAAAAGATTTTGTCTCAATTTGCCAATCCTATCCTTTTTTAGGTCAATATCCAATTTCTCAACATATTTCCTATAATCATATACATGTTTTTACACAATCTTTTCTTTCTTTTATTTCTCAAGATATAGAGCCTAAAACCTATTTTGAAACCATTAAAAACCTTTTATGAATTCAAGCAATGCAAGAGGAGACTCAAGCTTTAGAAAACAATAACACTTGGTCTTTAGTCTCTTTGCCTACTGATAAGGTGCCTATTGGATGCAATTCAATTTTTAGGAATAAATATCACTCTTTTGGTGCTGTTGAAGGTACAAAGCACGCTTAGTAGCTAAAGGGTATAATAAAAAAAAGGAGGGATTGACTATACTGAAACCTTCTCTCCAGTGGCAAAACTGATCACTGTTCGAACCGTGTTATCCCTTACTGCTACTCATGATTGACCACTTCACCAGATGGATGTCTACAATGCATTTCTTCAAAGGAATTTATTTGAAGAGATGTATATGAAATTACCTCCAGGTTTTTGCAGCTAGAGAAGAATAGGATGTGTAGGGTGCAAAATTCAATTTATGGCCTAAAATAGGCTTCAAGACAATAAATATGAAACCGACTGAAATATTATTTAATGCTGGATATGCATAAAACAGATCAGATTATTCAGTTTTTTACAAAGAAGTAGGGTGATCAAATTGTGATAATGTTCATTTATGTGGATAGTTTGCTTATTACTGGCAATTGTAATGCTTTGATTTCATATTTAAAGTCCTTATTAAATCATACCTTCAAGATGAAAGATTTAGGGGACTTAAAATTCTTTCTTGGATTTGAGATTATGAGATCCAAAGAAGAAATATTATCGAATCATGGAAAATATGCCATGAAATTGATTGAAGATTCAGGCTTAGGGGGAGCAAAATCAATTGCAACACCTCTTGAACAAAATGCAAGATTTACTACAGTAAATTTTGATAAGGGATGTTCAGATGCTTGTGAAGATTCTGTTTTGGAAGACATAACCGTTTGTCAATGATTAATTGGTAGGCTGGTCTATTTGACTCACACTAGACCATATATCACATTTATTGTGCAAAACTTGAGTCAATATGCATCAGCCAAAAAAATCTCCTCTTGAAGCAGCCTTGAGGATAGTTGGATATGTGAAGAAGAGTTCAGGGCAGTGACTGTTGTTTAAAACATCTAAAGAATGGCACATTTCAGCTTACTGTGATTCTGATTGGGCTTCTTGTCCATTACTTAAGAAGTCAGTAACATAATATTGCATTAAAATGGGAGACTATTTGATATCCTAAAAATCTAAGAAACAGAACACAATTGCTAGATCTTCAACTGAAGCTGAATACAGAAGTATGACCATGGTTATAGCAGAAGTTGTGTGGTCAACTGGTTTTTTGCAGGAACTTGGAATGTATGACAATAAAAAAGTAGAATTAAGAGGTTGATAGTGTTACTTTTGTAAAACTTTACCTATCTTCACTTTAAAGCATCACTTGAAAAAAATATGAAATTTGGTTCGAATTCAATGACAAACATGTGAGATTTGAAGGCTGTTCACAAATATGATGAAGGTCACTAATTATGATGTTTAGCACATTGCGTTTGGGGTGAGGCTCTATTTATAGAGAGTCGAGTCCAAGGCAGCCATGTTATGGCGGATCAAGATTTAATCTAATATAATCGGCTTGAGAGTGTTCTAATTAATTCTTGATATTTATATTTTCAATGCAAAGATTAAAATTTAAACCCAAACAAAGTAAAAAGTAAGAAGCAAATGAACATCCTTGAGCACTCGACCAAAGTATCTAAATTTACCTTTAATGGGTGGCAATGTCCTTGCAATTTGCAAAGGTATGTAGGAAGGAATAGAGAAATAAGAGTTGCCTATTAGTAGTGTATCAGCATAATGGCGAAACTTAGGCTTTAATTGCATCCATTATCTACTAAAATCTTAGCAAAAGCAGCATCTTCAAAAGAAACTACGGATGAAGACAACACAAACGTCTAATCCAATTCCTAAAACAAACCAAAGCAGCAAAAACCACGTAAAAGAAAAATAGCGTAGATCTAATAACCACCCTTGAGATCATTAACAACATCATATGGAATGGGAGTGACTGTTTCCAAAGTAGCACCCTCCACCATGAAACCGGGTTTAGGTCCCTCTGGTTGCCTCTTGGTGTTAATGACTTCACCCTTTGCCTTAGCTTCTGCTTTTAGTTGATCATTCTTCACTTTCCTCTGCTTGAATTCCTCGGTGCATCGAAATGGCTGAACGTGCTCCACGCGTACGTGGACTCTCTTCCTGATTATCCTGTTGCCAACCTGATATCGACAATCAAATTAATGCAAGTACACCAAGTTTCAACAGCCAATATAAGAATGGTTATCCACAATGGTATGTTTTCGTCAAGGCCCGCGAGTTGGCGACCAACACACATATGCGACAAGTTGTCTAAAAGGTTCTTTGAAAATTTTTGATTTGCCTATATTACTTGACTTTCGACCCTATCTTTAGAGAGATAGACGGTTTGGTCACATTCTTCTTAGTTTGGCATTTCTTTTAAAAAGTACGGTGAAAAAATAATTTTAAAGTATTGTAGAAAAGTAATTTTGAAAAGTTAGGTTAAAGATTTTAGTGTTTGCTATTGGTGTAAAAAAAGTGAGTTTGAGAAGATAAAATGTCTATTTTAGACATGATATTATAAAATAAAATATTATTGTCTAATTTTTATAAGGTTCAAATTTGACATTTTCATTCCAAACGGATTTTACAACCCAAAAAAAAAAATTAACTTTTCCGTTTGGGTTTAAAATCACGTTGCCAACTCTATTTTCATGCCAAAATCAATCTATTTGGGATTGCTTTTCGGCCTACAATCGTGGTTTTTTAAGCACTCCCTAATTTTAAAAAACGCGACCAAGGTGTTGGGCGTTTGCGGGCGCTGAAAAAAAAAACGCCTCCACCGACGTAAGTGTAGCGAGGGGAGCACGACAAGGGTGTATTTTTTACAGGAACGCAAGGTGCCGTGCTTCTGACACACTAAATTCTGCCAAAGCCTCGGCGAAGTTTAAGACACCATTGTGGTTGCGCTTTGAAGTAGAAAAGAAAAAAAAAGAAAATATAAAGGATTTATGAAGGATGAACTTAGAAAAGAAGAGAAATGATGAGCTGAATTTTGAAGAAGAAGAGAATGTGAGAAGCAGCATATCAATAGATTGTGAGTTTAGGAAAAGAGATAATAATTAGGGTTTGAAAATACTGTTGTAAGTAAGACGAGACAGATCGCGAGTTATTCGAGCTCGATTTGGTCAAAGCTCAGTTAAAGCTCGATTCGATTGGACTCGACTCGAGCACGAACTCAACTCGAGTTCTTAACAAGTCGTGCCGAACTATTTGATACTCGAAAAGCTCGCAAGCTACTCGAACATATAATATACTAATTTTTTATTTTTAGGAATTTAACTTAAAACCCTAAACATAAGTCTTAAACCCTAAAATCTAAATCCTAAATTCTAAATCCAACAACCTAAACCTCTAAACCCTAAAATTAACAAGCTTGAGTTTACACAACTTGTGTATCAAAGTTTTTTCTTGATATGGCGTTAAATGAGATGTAATAGATGGCGAGCTACTCGAATCCCACACGATAAAAGATCAGTCAGCACTTGACTCGAGTTTTTAACGAGCCGAGTCGAACTCAAATTTCTCAGGCTCGTTAAAAATTACTCGAGCTTGAACTCGACTCAAAATCTTAAATAAGTTAAGTCGAGCTCAGCACTACTCGAGCTCGACTCGTTTACACCCATAGGAGGGAGTGCTCCAATTTCTTGCATTTAAGGTTTACTTTGAAATTTTTATTAAACTAAATATTAAAAATAGGTTAGCTATAACCCCATTACATTTAGCCTAAAAATAACGGTTCAAACTCTAAAATAAATCTAACTAGCTCTAAAAATGTTGGTCATCAGCCATTTGAATTGTTTTGCATTATTAATTTTGTGACGTAATCAATCTAAGCCAAAAAAAATTAATATTAATATTAATTTTGATGTAAATTAATATAATAAAATAAAATTTATTTATAAATATTTACTAATTTAGATAAATACTAAAAGGCTTAAATGAAAAATAGGTGCCCAAAGTATATTTTTTTTTTAACTTTAGGTGCTTAAAGTATTTTTTTTTGTAAAAATAAGTGCCCAAAGTTTCCGAACGGCGTGCCACGTGTCAAGCATTGATTGGTTAAAAAAATTTAACACCCATTAACGGTCAGACACCTAAACTTATAACTTTTGAAACTTTGGGCACCTATTTTTACAAAAAAAAAATACTTTAGGCACCTAAAGTTCAAAAAATGTATATTTTGGGCACTTATTTTTCATTTAAGCCATACTAAAATTACATATTCAAATGATATGTACCTAATTGAAATTTATTTCAAATAATATAATTTTATCAATATTTTAATATATTTATTTTTAATATTTTTGAATTTTATACCTGATTAAAATAATTTGATCTTTTAGCATCTAGAATATAGTTAATATATTTTTAAGTACAAACTATGCTCTAAGGTTGACTTAAATTTTTAGCACAAAAAGTGCATCTCACCTACGAAAGGCGAGCAACTTCGCCTAGCGCCTCGACTCTAAAGACCCCTTACGCCTCGATGCGTCTAGTGCCTTTTAAAACTAAGATCATATTAGACTTGGTACATTAATAGATGGTATTTTACCAATGAATATTCCATGAGATAAGTATATTCATCAATTTGAACATTCATGTGAATGCAAACCTAAGAAAAATAAAAATAAAAAATCAAGAGGTGATATAGTTTCGTTAGTTAGCTTGGATTTGGTAGGTGGCTTTCATCTGAGTTGTTGATGTAAAGCGATTATAACCATTAATTGTAAGGGTACTCAACTATAAATAGAGCTTACTCACTTCATTTGTGATCATCCAATCTCCGAATAATATAAAATATTTACTCTAAAATTTTCTTATTTTTCGTATTTTTTATTGTCTTTCTTTTTGTTTGCTTTCATTAATTAAAGTCTTTGCATTTTTCAGTATCTTTAAATAATTTTATCTTCTGAAAAAAAAATTATATTGTTACAGGTTGTCTCGAGCCGCATCGTTTAAAGTCGTGTGGTTTGCTAGGTTAGAATTCTATATATTCTTAATTTACTGAGTTGGTAGGTTTGTGAGTGAAATTAACTTTACTTTTACTTCACTCACATATTTTCCCTTGTCTCTTACATTAAATTAGATGAATAGTTTATATTTGTCCTAATTTTAAATGTCGAAAACATGAAAATTCATTTTCTGTTATAACAAGAATTTTTAATTTTATAAATAAGAAACAAAAATCATAGGCATCACAACTTCTTCAAAACATTTCAATTACGAAGTTGAATTATATTAGGAGGCGTGCAATCTCTTTCAGCGGTTATCCCTTATCTAGTCTAATAGTAAAACAAAATCAATATGAGCTTGCTCAACATCAACAGTTTGTATTGTGCTCTCCAGAAGATCATTATGATTATATTTGAAGATCAACAACATTAGCTAACTCTATTAACGATGTTAACCCAACATTTGGGTTTATACGTCTCGTACATGAGTGTATAGTATTTGAATTCAAAATGATATTTTCTATCGGTATTTGATAGATGTTCCTGAAACAAATAAGCAAAAAATAAAATACAAATTATTTTTTAAAATTGATAAACATATAACTAATCAATTAACTTGTAAATTACAACACTTATTTCCTATGCATCTATAAAGTATTATTATTAGATTTGAACCATACTCTTTTGAACCAAAACATAAAATTAATCTATGAAATTAGAAATGTAAAGAAATTGAAAATTATTCTTCAAAATACCAAGTCATGTGATTATATTTGAACCATACTCTTTTGAACTAAAACATAAAATTATTATATGAAATTAGAAATGTAAAAAAATTGAAAATTATTCTTCAAAATACCAAGTCATGTGAATACAAACAAAGAAACTAAAGAAATCACATCCTCTTAATGTGAATACAATTTCATATGTACACATATAACATAACCACATAATTAATTGAAAGAAAATTATAAGACTGCCAGAACAACCCTATGAAATTAAAAAGTTAAACAATTAATTATACTACAGCAGGCTAAGTAAACACTACGAATCAATTTTGTTAAATAAATATCCTTACTTAAAATATAAAGCATCAAGAATACAAACAAAAAAAATACAAACACATACTTTGAGCACATTTATTTTGTGTTAAAAGTAAAAGATCTAATTATCTTAATTATTTTGTAAATTTACTATTAATTATTTAATAAAACTTGAATTAGATTATTTTTGGAGGTCGTAAAACTTTACCTATTTTTACTTTAAAGCGTCACTTGAAAAAAATATGAAATTTGATCACTTGAAAAAAAATGTAAAATTTGGTCCGAAATCAATCCGAAATGAACATGCGAGATTTGAAGGCGGTTCACAACTATGTTGAATGTCACTATTTAGTAAGGGTTTAAATAAATCTAGTTTGAATAAACAAGACTCAAATTATGTTTTTCTTTTTGAAAATGTTTATATTCGTTTAAATTTTTAATATCATTTTCGTGTTAGTTTATTTATTTTTAAATGTGTTCTTGTTCGCTTGTTTAGCATTCGCAACATTTTATTTAACATTCACGAACAATAACGTTTATATGTCCACTATCATGTCCGTTTATATGTTTGCATAATAGTAAAATTACACTACTAGTCAAGAAGCTCATTAGACCACCAGGCAGAAAGGAGAATGCAGGTGCTGATTGAACACCATAAAAACAGAGAAAGAAATGAATTTACTTCTTATACAGAATGGAGAGATGGAATAGAGGAATCGAAGATGCCTACTAGTAGTGAATCAGCATAATGGCCAAACATTGCCATTAATGGCATCCAGTATCTACTAAAATCTTAGCAAAAGCAATATCTTCAAAAGTAACTACGGATGAAAACAACACAAACAAATGTCTAATCCAATTCCAAAAACAAACCAAAACAACAAAAACCGCATAAAAAAGGAGCGTAGATCTAATAACCACCCTTGAGATCATTAACAACATCATATGGAATGGGAGTGACTGTTTCCAGAGTAGCACCCTCCACCATGAAACCGGGTTTAGGTCCCTCTGGTTGCCTCTTTGTGCTAATGACTTCACCCTTTGCCTTAGCTTCTGCTTTTAGTTGATCATTCTTCACTTTCCTCAGCTTGAATTCCTCTGTGCATCGAGATGGCTGAACGTGCTCCACACGTACGTGGATTCTCTTCCTGATTATCCTGTTGCCAACCTGATATCGACAATCAAATTAATGCAAGTACACCAAATTGCCGACATGATTATCTTGTGGTGATGACACAAGAGCACAGAACCAGCACAAGGGTTAAACAAGGCAAACACGAATGTAGGAGAAGCTCTAAATATGACCACAAGCCAAATCGCAGGCGTGATACAGCACATCTCAATAACAAATTATGTAAATCTGTATCCCATCTTACTGATATATTGATTCAAGCAAAACCAAAAGAGAGAATTTAGATTATTTTTCTGTGTCACGCCGTCAGCTTAAAATACCAGAATAATATCAGACAAAGAATCAAATACAACATTAAAATACCAGAATTCAACGCAACCATATATATAAACCCAATTTCACCATTACACTAAGCAGAATAATATCAGGCAAAGAATCCATATCTTCCTTTTTAATATGATATCTCCCAATGTCTACGAAAAGAGTCACATTTCGAAACACAACAAAATCCAAACACAGATCAAAACGAAACAAACCCATATTTTTAATACCTGCTTGTTGACTTCAACACCGACAGCTCGTTTGGTGACGTTCCAGACACGACCGGTGCGGCCATGGTAGAACTTGTGGGGCATACCCTTGTGAACGGCGCCGTTTACCTTGACGTCAACATGGTCACCGATCTTGTAGGTCCTGAGGTAAGTCGAGAGAGGAATGTAACCCTTCTTCCTAAAGGGCCTGGAGAATGAATCCCTTGTTCGAGCACGAACACCGTGACCTGCTGGCATATTTTACAGTCCCTCTCGCCTTCTCTCTTTTCAGATGCAAATGGTCCCTGTGGATAAACAAAACCCTAATTTTGATCGTCGCCGCTTCTTTAACTTCTCTAGGGTTTTCTTTTCTTCGTATTTTTTTGGTTTGGGCTTTGATCATATTTGGGTTTTTTCATTTGTAATAATCGATCAAAGCCCAGAGCTTTGACATTGTTTGGGCCTGTTTAAGATATTTTAATAAATAAACATAATTTTTTTTTGTTTTCATTAGAAATATAATAAAATCTTTTGATTCAGAATGGATCTGGTATTAGACCAATAAATTATGTTAATTTTATTTTGTTTAAAATTTTAATAAAAAGGGAATTATTTCCAATTAACAAATATTAATTAAAAAGTATCATATGTTTAGAAACAAATAAATAATATAAGTAGACCAAAACGGATGTAAACTAATTATTTACAAATTAGACGAATTTAGAAAAAAATTAAAATTGTATTTATATAATATTATTCATAGTGTATCCTAGTATATATGTATGTCACACGCAATACTAAGAGAGTATCATGTATAAATGTTTGAAAATTTATATAATAGTACTAATCATTTTATACTAACTAGTATATAAATTGTTTTTGTATGCATTTCACCTAACTTTCGTTTAAAAAAAACTAGCCGCCCCACAATTTTTTTTTCAAGTGACTGGCGACGATACTAGTCTTGATGTTAGTTGTCGACAACCAGTAATTGTTTCTTTTTTTTTATTTTGGTTTATATGTTCTCGTTTTTAATTTTAATAATTTTGTCCTTGTGACACGTTTTTTTCTCCCTTTTGGTGCGTATCTTTTGTCTTTTGGCACGCTTTTATTTTCTTGTTTTGTCGTTTGGCTGCTTCTTTTTTCTTTAATTTTTATCAAGGTTGAATTTGACGTCGTCACGATTATTCAATATGTCGCTCTTTAATTATCCTGTTGATCTTCTTGTTTTGGACCCTCGAACTGAATTCGGATACGAGCTCACAATTACTGTTTGTATTCGCGATTGAGTTTGTGGTGATGACTGTGTTGTCAATGTGCCTTATTATTGCAATATGCATTTTTTAATGTCGTTTGTTGTTGGTTTTTTACCTTTTATCGTCGAGCGCTGGTGATGTTTGTATCTATTTTGTTTCGAGTCTTCGAGTTCGGGTTTTATCCTTTTCTTTGTATGGTCATGTTTATGATCTAGAGACGTTAATTTTCGTGTTTTTAAGAATATGTTCGGATCACGTTTGTTTACCTGGGTTATAAACTCTCATTGTATTTTTAATTTTTCCTCCTTTAATAAAACTAGTGTACTCACATTAAAAAAACTATTATATAAATTATTCTATCAAAAATATTATATAAATTATAAGTAGACATAATGTCAAAAAGTGTTCTAACGCTTAACTGGATGGTCAATTTAGCTTCTATTTTTTTAAGCACTTTAATCTTCATCGTTTCATTTTGAGTCGAAATGACCTCTTCGTGTATGAAAATTGTTAGCCAACTTACGACAAACAACTTTAAAATGACTTTACAGAATGACACGTAGTAGAAAAATAATTTTATATTTTATATAATTTTATGAAATTATATAAAATATAAGATTATTTTTTGACTGATATGTCATTCTGTCAAGTGAGCACATTTGTTTATATGTCAGTACTATCTCAGCGTGCATTGTCATGTAGGTTTATCACGTCATTTCAAGTCATTTATCGTTAGTTACTATAAGTTTTCATCCACAGAATGATCATTTTAGCCTAAAATAAAACGTTGAGAGTTAAAGTGCTTCAAAACAAAAAATATATATGTGCCAAAATGACTATCCAGTCGAACGTTAGAGATATTTTTTTGACATTATGCCTTATAAGTATCTTGGTTAAGATTGTTCCAAGTTTTTATGCTCTTTGCGCATTTGGAATTTAGACCTACTTTTATTTTTGAGGAATTTTTGTCATTTTGATTTTAGAAAATATTTTCTACTTTTGCTTTCTATTTTTATTTTCAATTTTCTAAAAATTAGAAAACACATTTGATTAATAGAAATGAAAAATTGTTTTCAAAAATGAAAATAGTAAAAATGTGTTTGGTACCTAGTTTTTTAAAATAAAAATAAATAATTACCTACTTATTAAATAATTAAATTGGAATATAATTATTAGAAAAATATTATTATAATAATAATAAAATATGATTAAATAAGTCAAGGTTTTAAAATTGACATCACAAGGATTCGAGTTCGAGTTAAATAGAGTAAAATTTAAAAACTCTTATTTTCATATTTTTCACTTTTCTAAAACATTTTTAATGAAAAAAAATAAAAATGGCTTGCATTTCCTATACTAAACGCATGCTTAGTCTTTCTTTTTAAAATTCAAAATTCAAATTCAATTGCTCTTTTAATAGAATTTGGACATCGTTAAAAAAAACTTCTTCATAATCAGATTCAAAACGAGTTTAGAATTCGAACATTGAAAGAAAAAAAAAGTGTTCATAGTTTTGTTCCTCAACCATCAACGTTCGAGTACATAAGAGGCTAGGCACAGCCCCAATCGAAAATCACCCTGCACTAACATACAATCACAAATCCAATGGCACCAACTTTGCTTCTTAAGAAACCCACAACATGCAACCATAACAAAATAAACCCCACCAAACCAAACTAAACCAAAACACAGCCACAAAAATTCTGCACATACAACACAGCAGCAGCGAAGAAATCACAGCAGTGCAAGCACTCGGATGACCTGCAATCGGACAAAGCAGCAAGCTAAAGGAACCACACCAGCTCGACACACAAGTGACCTGCAGATGAAAACAACAGCAACCCAGCGATGCTGCAGCAGCAGAGGCACCTAGGCCTGAACACAGCGCTGCCATAAGCATAAGGGGCCAACCATAGCAATTGATAAACTCGACCAATACCACTTTTGCCAATAAACCAGCGTCCGAGTTGCATTATCTTGGAACAATCTTCGCTTGCCACTCAATGTTACTACACAAATTATAAACTGTCATTACGAAAGCAGGCACAAGCCAATGAGCTATCAGATTCAATAATCAACAAGTACTTACCCACGTTTTGAATTCAGTTATGATTTATCTACGCCTCCTATTCAATGCTTATTTTATTAAAGAATAGAGATGTTGAGGGTCCTCTTTATTATAAAACTCGCAACCGATAGATATCACGTTTAATCTTCACTTCAATTAGAAAAAATAGCTTTGTTTTAAAGAAGTGTCTTTTAAAATAGTTTTAATTTAAGATTCATATATTTAATATGGCGGTCAAAAAATATTTTGAATCTCACTAAGTATTTAGATTAATTGATATCGGGTTATTTTAGTTTAATCAAGTTATTAAAAATACAATAACATTAAATATTTAAGGGTAAAGTACACATACGGACATTAAAAAGTAAAAATATCCTAAAAAATACAAAATGGTCATCAAATTTTCAAAAGTTACATAATGGGCATTAAACTTTAGTTTTGTTACAAAATGGTCATTGAGCTGTTAACTGGGTGACATGACAGCTACAAAAATTTGTATAACAACACATTTAATCCTCAATATTTATATGTTAATCAATTTAGACATCAATAACGAGAGTTAAATTAAGACTAAATTGATTGAATGTGTAAATATAGAGAATTAAATTTGTTATTATTTAATTTTTTGTAACTGTCACGTCATTTAATTAACGAAAGTTAACAGCTCAGTGACCATTTTTGTAACAAAACTAAAGTTTAATGCCCATTATGTAACTTTTGAAAGTTTGGTAACCATTTTGTATTTTTTGTATAGTTTAGTGACCGCTTGTGTACTTTACCCAATATTTAATTCCATCCAGCTGATCAGCGGTTTAAGTTTAAACTTTTAAAAAAACGGATTAGAGACACTTGTGGTTCACATGTAATAAAAAGATACATTATTATGAGTAAACTGATATAAATATAATATTTAGATATTATTATAAAGTGAATTTATTTTATATTTTTAATTTTTTGATTTTGTTTTATAATTAAGGTTTAAATATTATAGTTGTCAGGTTTATTATTTGCTTACCGGCGGCAGCACCAGCTTTTTTGTTGGTGGTCGATCGCTGGAATCCATCATTTTCTTTATTTTTTATTTACCATCGTTTGCTTTATTTTTTAGTTTTGAATAAATAACTTTGTTCTTGTGATACGTTTTACTCTACCTTTGATATGTTTTTTCTGCCTTTTGGCACGCTTTTTTTATTTATCGGTCGTTTGGTCGTTATTTTTTTTGATTTTCTATCGGAGTTTTGACGTTGCCACAATTGATCAAGATGACGCTCTTTTGGTTATCCTGTTGATCTCTCTGTTTTGGACCCTCGAACTAGATTTGGATATGTGCTCACAATCACCTTTCTTGTTCGCGATTGAGTTGTGGTAATAATCGTTTTGTCAATGTGCCTCATTGTAATATGCATTTTTATATTGTTTGTCGATGGTTTTACCTTTAATCGTCGTTCTTTGGTGATGTTAGTATCTATTCGAGCCTTTGGTTGGGTTTTTTACCTTTTCTTTATATGGCCCTGTTATGATCTCAAAACGCTAGTTTCTTATTTGAATGGTTGTAAGAATATATTCAGATTAGGTGTTTTTTGTTGCATTGTAATTTTGGATAAATCCACATTTAAAATAACTAGTTGATTTCAATTCAAAAAAAAATTGTAGTTGCTCTAATAAATCTAAATAATAGTCCAAAATAATAGTCCAATTTTAGCCTTAGCTTCAAGTTAGTTGAATAAATCATCTAGCTTAAAACAAGGGTAAAAATAAGTCTTTTTTACCTATAACATGTCGGTGTTGGTCAGGGACGAAGTTAAGATTTAGAGTTAGGTAATAAAATATAAATGTTTGAAAGTAGAAGAATAAATTTATAAATAATTCAATTTTAAAAATATATATATAAGAAAAAAGATTTAAAAAATTGAGAAACGAGAGAGCAATTGTCCCTTCCACGGCCCACTCACCTCCGTCTTCGTGTGGATATCGGTGTCAGTGAGGGATCCTAAAGTTGGTGAGGTAAAATGTGAGGTACAAGTATGATACTCGTATTTACAGTTTTGAATTGCCGGAAATAAGTGAAAGGCATTTATTTTGTTACATGAATTGTATTTCCAAGCATCTTTTCTCCATTAAAGGTTTTGTCCTAAATATCCCACAATAAATGTCTTTATCTTATTGTTGCTCTTTTTGATACCACAGGTTTGCTTAGTTTCCCTGTAGAGCATATACAGGAGCTAATCTCATGTCTTCTAATATATATACAAGGATAAGATCCGTTTACATAATATAAGGGTTTTTAAGTTTTATATATGTTTTGATCATTCGATGAGTAAAATGAATGACTAAGATTAACAATAAGATATGTGACGATTATCACTTGAGAAAAAAAATAAAGAATTAATACAACGAACCAAAAAATGTAAAATTCAGAGTTTTACATTTTGTATAAGTGAATCTTAATTTATATATATAATAGATGTCATTTTTCTCAAAATCATCAAGTTACGTAAACTAACCACCGATAATAAAATAAAATCATATAAAGAAAGAGTAAAAAAATCAAACCGAACAACTCAAAAAAATTATAGACATAAACAATCATGTTTACCGATACATCAAATATAAATCCAATTCGACGAATACCCTCCACGATGTTTAATCTAATAAGATATGATTTCATAATTACATTTAAGTTGCAACATCCAATATAATTTAAAATAATGATATCATGCTAAAGTTAAATGTGATGTTAGCTAATGATGGGTACTCCCAAAGAATGTTTAAAATTTGTTTTTTCATTAAAGTTGATGGCTCCTCATACAAATGTCCCAATTATTTTGAGTTGTTCCATCGCAAAAAAAATGCACTTAGGCTATTCTAAAAAACTAGATTCCGTAGATAAGTTAAGGCATTGCTTGAAAGGGCTCCATAAACACACCTTTGGAAATTGCTTCAACAATGGACTTACTTCACCAAGTCTTGTAATATTGACATGCAATCTTTTTAACCCTAATTCAAACCAAAGAAAGCCTCTTCGCATCTATTCTGAAGTGATGAGCTACACTTACCCATTCTGTCATTTTTTATTACTAAAAATTGGCCAAAAAATTAACTATCTTTTTTATGTTTTTAAAGTTTTTTAATGATATATCAACGTTTAGTTACTGTCGGTGCATATATTTTCTAAATTAATTCACATTTTCACTATCGTATATATAGTTTGGATTAGTTTTTTTTTTCTTCTACTACTTTATAAAAGTGAAATTAATTCACATTTTCATTCAAATTAAACCAGGGTATAGCAAAAGAATTCCAGATTTTTATCATTGTGATAGGCTCTTGGATATTGATCTTTGTTTCCCCTAGTTATTTATCAAACCCATAGCCTATGGCTTGTCATTATGTATGAGTAATTTCGCAGGCCACCTCCAAATTATGGACTATATTTTATATTGCTCCTAAACTTTAAAACTTGTCTAATTAAATCCTCAAATTATAATTCATATGATGTGGTTCCTTTTCTAAACATGTATGGGTTAATAAATATTTGTGAACACGTTATATCCAAACTAATATTTAAGATTAAAAGTAAAGGTTAGACTGACAAAAGAATTTAATTAGAACGATATCATAGTTTGGGGATTCAATGTATCTTAAAGTATTGGGATAAATTTAGAGTTTACTCCATCATACGAGGATATCAGTGCAATTAACCCATATATATTGCATACGATCTCATGGCACTCCATTCTCTCGCAAGAATGGTGTGAGAGCTGAAAGACACACATCCCAAATATGAACAAAAGATTATGAGCGGTAAGTCTGGGGTGTGACGCTTTAATTTAAAGCTAAAAATGGTACACTAAATATCAGAATACACATAATCTAAAATGTTACTACATAATTGAAATGTTATACTTTTTATAATATTTTAGGTTGGAGGTAAATTACGAAATTTGTCGAAAAACCACAAACCTAAAATGTTATGCTTTTTAATAACATTTCGGTTGTGTGTTAACAGTTTAAGTTCCGTATTTTCTAACATTTTAATTGTGTCGTTTTTTAGCATTAAATTAAGAGATCGTACCCTAGGCTCACCCTGTTTTGCAGACTAATTAACTGCCGCTCTTCATGTATGTATGTTCCATTTCCTTCCTCAAAACCTTCTTTTCCTATTGCAAAATACATGACACGAACACCCTTTTTCTGATGGGAATGCTTATATATATATATAATCAATCATGTATTACTTTCATGTTCTAAGTATATATTTATATTATTGGAGCTTGGTTTTGTTCATAATTCAGGCTGCTGTCTGAAAATTGACATCTTTCCCTCAGCTTCATGCAAAGAAAAAGAGTCATATGCATTTTTGTCTTGGTTGCAGTACTTTTCTCTCACGCTTTGCAGCTGTTTCAGACAGACAACATATAGAGATTTATGTACACGGTACACGTGTGTAGCTACAGAGATGTTCATGTGCTCCTCTTCGAAGACAAAAATATTCCTCACACGTGTGAAGATTTTTTCTGAAACTAGGGAAGACCTAGATTGCAACTGTATATCCTGGTGTAATCTTTTAGCTCGAGCGTTATGGCAGGAAAAAAAGTCCACAAGTAAACGAAAAATAAAATAAAACCCAAAGCCATTCCATGGCCAAAACAAAAGGCATTTGGGAATTTATGAAGGGATTACAAATGTTTGTTTTTTCTCTCCTTTTTTTTAAGATTAATGAAGAGATCGTAAATTACTTCATTTACAATACGAAATCATACTGAAAATAGTAAAATCCATGATGTTAACAAAACGAGAAAAGAAGAAGAAGATGAAAGTTATTACGAAATGACCATTATAAATGTAGATCCAAGCTAACATGGTCATTAACGCTAGGTTTCGATTCATAAACGTACCGACGACTCTGAGAACTCGAACCACCGATCACCACATGCGACGGCGGTGGCTTCAACTCATCGCCGGCGAACAACGGCAGCGGATGCGTCGATGAACGGTCACGATTGAAGTTACACGAGTTACTTTGAACTGTAGCAACCGGGATTCTCCATAACCCCAGTGGGCTGCCATTGATGAGCGGTGGCTGAGAAAACGAGCTTTGGTTCCCGTAAAACCCACCGTTGCTGCTAGTGATACTACTGTTAATGCTATTGTTCCACGAAGGGTAAGCCGCCATTGACGGCGTCGAAGCGGAGGCTAGCTTATAGTTGAAGAACCCATAAATATTATGAGCCTCATGAGATGAAGAAGAATTGTGGTGCATGGTTAGATGATGCCGTTTCGCGTGTTGGCGTTCCCGTTTGTGAGCGTTTTGGTGACCGCCTAAAGCTTGGGAAGTGGGGAAGTTTCTGCAACAATAGTGACACTCAAATCTTCTGTTGGTATTATTATTACTATTGTTGTTATCTTCGTTCTCGTTTTCCTTGGTCGTGTCTTTGTTGTTGTGAGCTGAGTCTGGCTCTGAGTCGTTGATGGCGGCACTGGCCGCCGTAGCCGAATCAACACCGTCGCGGCCGCCAAATTCCTTGCCAAATAAGCGGATACCCTTTTCTTTAACGGGGGAAGGGCGGATGAAGGGAAGCTGAGAGAAGGATTCCACGTTCATGAAATCGTGTGTTTCCTTCTCATTATTCTTCTCCATGAAAGTTTTTTTTTGGAGAGAGAATTGAACGAAATCCAAAATGGGAAGAAAAGAAATGAAATGAAAGAGAGAGAAATGAAGGGGGAAGATGGGAGGAGGTGGGGCCTATAAAAGAAGGGATTCATCGATGGAGGAATGAAGCAGCCATGGCCATGAATATGACAGCGACTGGCTAAGGGATGGCAAGGGACGATCATTTTTTTCGTTTCCATACAGATCCGGCTTTTATATTATTAAGCTAATATTTAGTAATATTTCAAGACTAAACTTTATTTTTTGCTTGAGCTAAGGTATTTATTTTCGATAACAATGACTAATCACCTTGCCGTGGATACTCTCATTAAGAGATAAACGATTTGTCATAAAATATAGGAGGATATAAATTTAAGTATGGAAAGTCATCCTATAATGAATCTCTTACATACCTTAATATTCAATCTAGATTAGTTAATTTATAGATTAAATACCAATGATAATTATATATTATCTTCAAATTTAAGAGTGTACGAACACATATATTTAAGTACGTTTAAACATATATTATCCTCCCATTTTACTTGTTAGAATTACTTAGCTTGGGTATGCAAACATGTCAAATTCAATTATATATTTTTCCAAAGACGTATAAAATTTCACCTTCATTAGTTTTAAAATTATGCAAAACGTCTGATATCGATACATTTCAGCAAATATACTGAGACATGAATTTTACCTAAAATTCACACCGACCTAATTCCGAAAATTTTAATGGAAAAGTCGAGTTGCTTTATCTCGAAATTCATATAGTAATAAAAAGTTACTTCTATAAAATTAGGACAAGTCGAAACCAACCAGTTTCAAATTATTTTGTTATCTGTGATAACGTGATATATATTTAATTTTCACTAACGTCTTAGTTTCAGGGTTTAGGGATCCAGTTTAAGTTGTGGGGCTTAGGGGTTTAAGTATATGATTTTAGAATTTAGGAGTTAGGGTTAGGATTTAGGGGTTAGAGGTTAAAGTTTAAGTTTTAGGGTAATATGTCGAGGAATTAGGTTTTAACCTATAAACCATAAATTTTAACTTTAAACCCTAAATTCTATTAACATGCACTAAATTATAAACTACTAAACTTAAACCCATAAACTCTATACCGTAAATTGAGTCCTTAAACACTAAAATTAAGACTTTATTTTAATTTTCATCGCCAATATATCAAATAATTATCCCTATAAAACTAGGGCAAGTCAAAACTCAAAACCAACCAGTTTCAAATTATTTTGTTATCTGTGATAACGGGATATGTATTTGGAAGACGAGAGCTGTTAGATATAATATGATTATATGATATGAATATGATACGAAAAATTTAAATTATAATAAAAAAATAATTTTGATATAAATATTTACACTCTTAAAGAGATAATGCGAGTTTAAACTTTAAAAACGATATTGTTTAAAAAAATATCTTTATACCCCAAATATGAACCGTAAGACGTATAAGCCTATTACCAAAAAAAAATTCCTTTCCTACCTTTCGCTTAAAAGAATTTCGGTTTCTTTTGGAAAGTTCTGCTAACTCCTCCAGAGATCTTGAAATTTTACTTTTTATCTCACCTCCCGGCCCCCACCCCTCACATTTTCTTTATAATTTAGTGTCATAATTTGGGGTGTACATTTTTATATCAGATTGGATTCAATCTGAAAAATTAAACATTCAATTTTTCGGTAAAATAATGATTTGATTTAATTCAAAAAATTAGATATTTGATTTTTCGTTTGTTGGATTTTCAGATTAATATGCGAACTTTCGAATTACTAGTAGTAAATTTATTTTTTAAAATAAATAAACCACAATAAAATAACAACAACAATAATAGTAGTAGCAGGAGTAAAAAAGTAATAATATATATGATAATAAAAATGATAATAATAAAAATAATCAAAACAAATATAATAAAGAGGAGAAAATATATTATATAATAATGATAATTATAATAAAAAAGTATACTAACTATCGAGAAAATAATAGAGGTGCTTTATACCAATAGATAAATATTAATAATATTAAATTTATAATGAATAAATAAATGACAAAATTGAAGAAAAACATGTTGATGGATCAAATTGAAAAAAAAGAACTTGAAAGGGTCAAAATAGTAAGTAATAATGTGTAATTAGAAACACTCAAAAGATGAAGGACCAAGATAACAATTAACCTCAATATAGCAAAACACCTATTATTTTTTCGAGTGATCTTTATTTGATCCGATTATTTGATTTTTTCTTCGAATATCCGTTCAAATTATCCAAAAATAAAATAAATCATATATATAAATTTTTAGATCGGACCATCGATAAACAGTTTAGATTTCTCATATTGAACTTTTTTGCACAGTCCTAATCATAACAACTTCAAAGCTAATCATTCGGTATGCTTCAATAATTGGAGATTATTGATTACTTGTTACTATTACGATGCTGTCAAAGAATGAATATAAACCCTAATTTTTAGTTGACCAATTCCCTTGTCATCTGTTATATTTTGACTCAAATTCTAATTGGTAATTAAGTATTTAAGTTGAGTTTTATTGTGATTCTAGTGGTTAAAGATTTTACTTTAATGAGTAAATATCTATTTTAAGTATAGATCTTAAATATCTATTTTAAGTATAGATCTTATTGAATAAAGTTTTTTGGTGACCAAATATTTGGGTCTATAAATATAGATTATGTTTAACCTTTTGAATTATGAGAGAACAAGAGAATGAGAGAGGGGGAATTACTCTAGAGAGATGTAACCACTTTTAGGATCTCTACAACTATTGTGCCTACGTTGTAGAGATGGGTGATGTTGGGAAGAGTGTTTTGGTTCCACCGGGTCATGAGATTTGTACACCGAGTTTTTAGATTAGATGAGTTATCATGTATTTGTACTCTTCGGGTTCTCTACGTTATTAGTTGATTGTTCGTGGTTTTTAGATTACATGGGTTATCATGTATTTGTACTCTTCGAGTTCTCTACATTATTAGTGGATTGTTTGTTTCTCTCGTCCGTGGAGGTAGGCTATGCTGAACCACGTTAAATCTTGTCTCCTGTACATGTCTTGGTCTATGTCGTTATCGCTTTCGTTATTTTGCCGCATATCAAATTCCTAACATCATCATTAATTCATTATAACTAAAAAAGAAAATTAGGAGAAGAGAAGCACCCTTTAAAGAATTGTTCCAAATAATCAGCATATATAGCAATAAATGTATATGTATATGTATATGATGCCAAAATGTGAGGCCATGGGAGAAAATTTATTTGTCATGTATGACATATATAAATCAGATTGAAAGGAAAATTTAATGACTTACCAAAGGATATTAATTAATCAGTACAACATTGCTCTCAATACTGTTTTCGAATAATAAATATGAGGGCATTCTTTTGCCATCAATCATTTATAAACGCGTGTTACCTTTGCTACTTATTGTGATGTTAACAAGAGACCTGGTTTTGAATTCAAAATTGACATCTTATTTGTGACCACACGTCATTCCTCTTCTACTATTTTTAAATTTTGTTATCGGATTAAATCATATTTGAATAAATAAATCATTTATTCGAATCGGATTAAAACATAGTTAATTTTAGTGTAAACAACACCATGATCATTAAATAATTCTTGCTTCCCTGTTTTGATTACCAAACTATTATTTTGGCAAAATCATCATTAATGTTACATTTTTTTATTTTGGTCACCCGCTGTTAAAAAACTCACGGAAAAATAATAATTTGGTGACCTAAGGAGGAAAGAAGCAAAGTTTGGTGACCAAAATAGGAGAAAAAGTAACATTAATGCCCAAATAGGAAAAAAAGTAGCATTAGTAATGATTTTGCCTAAAATAATAGTTTGATGACCAAAATAGGAAAAAAGTAACATTAGTGACCAAAATAGGGAAAAAGTAACATTAGTGACCAAAATAGAAAAAAACCGTAATATTAGTGATGGTATTGCTCAAAATAATAGTTTGGCGAAAAAAATAAAAAAGCGGAATTAATTTAGTGATCAATGATGTTTACCCTTAATTTTAATAGTAGGGGTGAAGTTAGAGGCTTTAATTCATAAAATGATTCTTAAATCCTTCTAAAATCATAAAATTGTATGTTGGTATATGGTAAAATTATATTTTTTACCATTCAAAAGATACTTTTATTGTCTAAAATATTAGATATATTATAGATTTTATAATAATTCAAAACGAGTCATTTGTATGATTACATTACAAAAACCTATCAACATCATCGTCAAAATAAACTAATATTTATCTAGCTATCTTATTATTTTCATGAATAATATCGATGTTCAAGTATCTTTTAAACATTAAAAGTCTTTATTTTTATTTATTCTTAATCATTAAGCAGTAAGCATAAACAATTCACATCTTTATTGAGACAACTATAATAAGAAAAAAAAGTCAAGAATGAATATATTGAATAAAGAATTATTTTTAAACTTTGGCATCGATTATTTTACTTATTTTAATCAATTGAAATTTATAAAAGTATATATTTGAAATATGATTTATTAAATATTTTTAAAGTATATTTTTCAAAATTTTATCAATACTAATTTTTTAAATAATAAATAATTGATTTTTTAATAAAAAACTAACTACCAAAAGTAAAAAATTGTGACAACTTTATTGAGAATAAATATTTATCAATGATTGTACAATTCATTGTAAGCACGTTTCTCTATTTTATTTTAAAATGTACTTGTTTAACTATTGATATTTGATTTATTAGCGGACTAATTCGGATCAGGTCTGCAGAGGCCCAATATGGGGCAACCCTTCTAACTCAATTTTTTCCGTTCATAACGTCAAAATTTAAATCCTTGACCTTGCTTAAGGAACCTAGCGCCTCATCTCGCTAGTCCAGCCGGTTGTTGGTAAAAAAAAGTATGTATTTTTTATACACCATGAAAATATTTTAAAGAATTGTTCAATATTATTATGTTAATTAAATTTGTAAATATAATGATTTAATATTTTTTATATGGCCAATATTGTAGCTTTAAAATTTTCTGGATATCATGTCTAAAGTGGTCTGATTTAAAAGGCATGGAGGCAACAGGCAAAACACAGCAGAACAATCTCTCTCAAGGACCAGGGGCGAATTATATTAGTTGGTGTTGGTTCTTTATAGGAGTTGGCTGTTTTATATCAGCTGCAGAAAATAAGCCTATGTGGTCCACCTTTATTAAATATGTTAACCACAATTTACACCATTTATTGAACAAATTCAACTCTTATCTGCCTCCCTCAACCTCTTTCCTGCATTATACAACATAAATATGTCATACTACTTACTATATTTAATAATCTATTCAGTAAACCAGTGGTTATAATTGTTTAATGATACTCAGTACCTCTTATCAATCGAGTGTTCGATCGATGACAATTTAATTTAATTTATTACATGTGAGTTTATTCGACTCTGATAAATTTAATTTTTTAATAATAATCTTAGTTTGCATGAAGAATATTATTATGTTATATGTGTGAAAAGAAGAGTGTAATATTTGGTGCATGCTTGAGTCGTCGGTGTTGCAATAATTCTCAACAGCATGCCTTCACTTGTAGATCATAATTCTTCTTACCTTTCGTTGCCATTACATGACATGTCGCTGTCTTGTTCGTTTTCTCTTTCCCTGAGTCATAATTTCTTGGCATTTTGTCTCTGAGTTATAGCGTATTTAATATGTGTATGTGACCCTTTTGAAACAAGCACCCTTCATTCATGCAAACACCTTCTTTGCCATTAAAGTCGTAGTCGCAGAGGTTGTGGTTTGGAGGGAATTGTATGTAGAGTTTGGGAGGGGCATCTGTCTCGAATTTTTCTGGTTCAATTGTATTTTAAGTTTCTATTAATTTTGAATTGATAATTCACTAAAAATAATAATTTTGGTGATTTTGTTGTGAATAAAGTAAAGATCTTTAGAGATTATAAGAAAATAAAATAAAAAGCGAATTATTTCTTTCATGGGTTATGAGGAAATCAACAACATCCAAATGAGTTGGACCAATAACGCCATAATTATTTTCCCTATTTTTATAAATAAAATTTGTTTATATTTTCTTTCCTTTATCATTCATGATTGTGGATAAAAGTTATAATGTTTCGGCGTTTGACAAGTACGAGACAATGGTTTGTACCAATGACTCCGCTCCATTCCCTGAAGATATGTTAACACAATGTAATTTTTTTAGTTTTACACTTTTTAGGATCGTTGGACAAATAAAAAAAAACGGATGATTGAGAATAACAATAAAAAAATAGGATTTTTTTTTACAAAAAAAGAGAAATATATTATTCTTAGTTACATCCATTAATTTTTTTCCCGAAATTACAACAATCAGATTTAGTTAATCAAATGATTATAAATTAATGTAAAACTATGTAAGTAAATTCTATTTTTGTATACTATATAACGCTATTATTTGTGTGTAGTGGGCACACAAGGAAAGGGTTGCAATCTTGTAGTTCCTCATGTCACTTTCCCATTAGGTGGCTTGAAAGCAATCCTTGCGTCCTGAGAATTGCACTTATTCATGAGTTAGACCAGGTCGTAATTAAAAGAATATATATATATTTATTTATTTTATTTATATTTATTTTTTGTTCATTTTTATTTGACTCGTTAATGTCAATTTATTATTGAAAATATATATTTTTATCGATATGTATATATTTTATAATTAAATTTAATACATTTTTTAAATTAATAACTTTAGCCTCCCACTAATCTTTCAATCTTTTTCCCACATAATATTGTAAAAAATACATATTTATATTTAAATTTTAATATGTAATACAATATTTTTTACCTAAATGATAAACTATTAATATAATTAATAGTTACTAAAATTATTATGCAGTGTTATTATAACATTGTTTTAAAAATGTAATGTTATTCTATTAAAAAATGTAATGTTACTATAAACATACTTATTAATGTTGTTTAAGATTCAATATGGATGGTAGAAATTGAATTCAACAGCATTTTTTTAATGTCACTTCTTATTAGAGTGATTACATTAAGGATAATTATTTGATGCACAGTTACTGAAAAGTTTTTTTCATAAGCGAGTTTTTAAAGCTAACACATATCTCTTTTATGGACCCTATACCTTAACCTCTAAACTCTAAACCATAAACTCTAAAATCTTTTCTCAAACCTTAAAACATAACCGCAAACACTAAGCTCTAACCTCTAAACCCTAAGCTCTAACCTCTAAAACTAGGTGTTTGTGGGGAAAAATCTACTACCAATGCATATAATATTTTCCCTTACATTAATCAATTAAACAAAGGATAATTATTTGATACACTGACCGTGAGTTTCCACAAGCACCTTATTTTAGGGTTTAGGGAGTTAGTTTAGGGTGTAGGGTTTATGTTTAGTAGTTTATAATTTAGTGATTGTGAATAGAATTTAAAGTTTAGGGTTATAATTTAAAACCTAAATCCTCAACATATTACTCTAAACCCTAAACCCTAACCTCTAAAACCCTAAATCATAACCCTAACACCTAAATTATAACAATTACCCCTAAATTCTAAACCCTATACACCTAAACCCCTACACCCTAAACTAAGTCCCTAAACCCTAAAACCAAGGCACTTATGAAAACTAAAAAATTTCACCGTCAGTATATTAGATATAAACTCTTCTACAAAACCCAACATCAATTAAACATATTATATATGTGTGTTATGACATTGCACAGAACTTCACAATCAACTAAGAAAAACCCAAAAATAATGTTTTTTTAGAGAGTTGAAGATAGATATATCCATAGGGAAATGAGAGCAATGTGGTTGTCAAATTACCCATACAATTGGAAGATGGATAAGCACATGAGAGCCCTCCATTTATGTTTGAAAAAGATAGAAACAACTATATTTTTTATTTATAAAAATATATAAATCATGAGAACATTATAAAAAAAGGAAGACAAGCAAAGCAAATGATATTGATGGGTGTTATTTTGTTCAAACTTATACAGAACCCTTCAACTGTCGATGTAAGGATAGCTGTTTGAACTCCTTGGAATTAAAGCTTGGTGGGTAATTGAAAATGATCATTGTTTTGTTTGTGTCTTAAAACTGAGGGATTTTGGACCACAGATGTTGCATTTAACATTGCGGGCCTTGGGCTCCCTTTATATACTTTATTTGATGTCAACTTTTTTTTTTCTGTCAGATTATAATTTTTGAGATTTATTCATTATATTTTAATTTAGTGTAATTTGATCCTTTTGTTATATATATGTTATGTGTTAATCTAAATCGTTAAAAGTGTTAAAATATTATGTAATTTGATTGATGTGGATTTTTATATATAAAAAAACTCAAAATCCGAAGCGAAAATTCTTTATTTATCTAGAGGGTTAAATTATACTGACCTGATAACTTTTTTGTCTCTCGATTTTAAAAAAATATATATTTTAGACTTTATTTTTTAATTTCTTTTACTCCTCAATTTGTTTTTTTTGTCAAATTGAACTAAATGGCGAAAAATGTAACTGATCTATTAAGCTGAAACAAGGACGAACATATGATTTTATGTTAGGGGTGAATTTATAAAATTTATTTTAAATTTTATGATTTTATAGTTTGTCATTTAAAAGAAAAATCTAGCTCAATCATAAGGTTTGGGTCATTTTTTAAATTTAGAACTTCATCATGATAAAAAAAAACAATAACATAACAATAAAAAATCAATGGGTTGTTATTCTAAGCCAATAGGCTTGCCCAATACACCCAAATTTATGTCATCAGGAAGAATCGATATTACACAAGCGATTATCATCATTAACAATAACTAAATATTATAAGAATAATTTCTTAATTAAAACAATGTGCTCAAAATAAGGATACCTTAGCAAGACAATAGATTATTATATTAACATCCACCGAATCCAATAAAAATAAATATGTTAAAAATGAACTAAATATTCGTCAACTGAAGGAGTGACGACAAAACTCAACCTGAAAATATAATTATGTAAAATCTTGCAAAAGCAAGACCAACACTTATACAAACAAGATAATAAAAAATCCACTATTTTTAAGGAAAATACTTGTTAAAGAAAGAAAAATAAAACTCTAAATCTATTAAAAATATAGACCTATAAAATAGATATCAATATAGTAGTTGTTGGTAGTTAAATCATCTGTCAGCGTCGATTAGATTGATATAAAATGTGAGTGGGTGTGAACAAATAAAAGAAAAAAGAGAAAAATAAATAAAATAAAAGACGAGAATGTGATGGAAGGAGTTGATGTCGCTTTGAAGACTGTCAATAATAACAATCAACTAGAACTGTTACTCAAATATTATTGATTTAGATTAAACATAATATCTAAAATACTGGAAAATTTAATTATACAAATACAAAATATAAAAAATCCAACCCAATGTTAGCACAATAACGAAAACCATAATTGAAGTTTTTTTTTAAATCCAACTTTTTTTTAAATTAATAATGTTATGTGTAAGTAAATTGACATTTAAGTTTTCAAATTGACAGTTTATATATAAGATAAAGGTAAAGCTTTCTCGAGTTATTTTACTAATAATGTTATAAATAATGTAGGGCCTATGAAGGAAACTACAGCGTATCGGCCAGCATAAGTAAGAGACATCATATAAATCAAATCTGTATAAATTATAATCATACCAAAATATTGTACACACCTTGCCTTGCAACCAAGTAATTAACTTCTCCTTGTGCGTGTGTGTCCGTAACACGATATTTTTATTTCCATTACCGTATTCACTCTGTAGTTCTACGATGAGACCTAAATTTTGTATATTTAAGAGATAATAATGCAAAATGTTATTAAATTATTATAATTTTGATAATATTTTATGTGAATAATACCCAATTACATAAATATTAACTATTTATCTAATTTAACAATGTTTTGTATAACTGAGAATTACAAAAAATATTATAAAAAAAACTAACCAAAATGTTATAAAAAGAAAACTAACCCTCATATAACTTGTTAACATCTTATGTAATTATGCTTTTAAAATTATATAATACACGTATTGTGCAGTCCTTAGATTTATAACTTTTTTGTTTTAAGGATTATATATTTAATTCAGGGTTTACTATTTAGTTATGAGATATTTATAAATAATTTAAACTTTAATTTTCAAAATGTAAATATCCAAATTCCGTTAAAAGAAACCATTATAAGGCCTAAGTCACTTAGAACTTGTCAGTTTCTAGATTTTTTTGTCGTCCCTATTGATCATACTATAAACATGAATGTATATACTACTACATGGATAATTTAGATTTGATGTATAAAAAAATAAATAATCCTTTTTAAATTATATATATATATATTATATTCTTTTCAACATGTTAAATCTAAACTATCATACCTATTTACAATTTGATTCGTATACTGTTAATGTGCTCCATCGTAGATTGAGGCAGCATTTGAACCCAAGAAGTGATCATAGTGGAAAAGTGGATGATGTTCATCTTAGGAGATCTGATATCAAATTACATTGTTTGCAAGGTGTATGTGCATTGTCAAATGGTTAAGAATGTGTATAAACAAATACTACCTTATAGTCACCTTAAGACTATTAAAAAATAGATTGAGACAACATTTAATTACTTATAATGGCTGCTGGAATAATTAAAAGACATGATTGATATAAGAGAAAAAGTTTGATACACAGTACGTGTAAATTAAAGTTTACACGTGCTTTTTAAATTTAGGGGTTAAGAGTTTAGTTTAGGGTTTCAAGTTTAGGAGTTTAGGTTGTAAGGTTTATAATTTAAGGTTTAGAGTTAGATTTTAGGGTTTAAAATCTAGGGGGTTAGGGTTAGGGTTTTATAAATTAATTAAAATATTTAAAAGTTTAAGGACCAAATTAAAATATGAATGATATCTTGGGGGATCGTTAATCGAATTAATCGTAAATTGTTATATACGATATGTAAATGTGATTGGATTGACAATGGGATCAGGAGTCTCTTCACAGAAACAGATCAGAAGCCCATGTACTACTAAACAGAATGATTTTAGCCCTTTTGCTACGTTTTCTACTATTTGAATTTCTTTTCAGTATTTTTAATATAATTAAATAATATTTGAATTATATTATTATTATTATTTGAACATTTGAAGATATAAAATTTTAAGCACATATTTGAAAATTTATGGACTAATGATTTTAAAGTTTGAGTTCTCTTTATCTATTATTATTATTGTTGTTGTAAGTAAATGAAATTATTGTGTAAATGTATTGTTATAAAAATTAATTTAATATAAATGAAGTGATAAAAGATTTATATTTAAATTTATTTGACATGTGTTCAATTTTCAATAAATAATTTATAATTAATAAATTAATTTAAATAGTTTTATAAAGATTTGAAATATATTTATAATAAAGATTATATTTTGGTACACAATATGTGTAAATTTTTTTACACAATCCCTTTTATTTAAACTATAGAATCTAAATTGTTTACTCTAAAATTCTAAACTCTAAATCTTGAACCTATAGTCTAAATTTATAATATATAAATTGTTATTTAATAAAATATTTTAATTTGTTTAGTTTAACATCCGATACCTAACTTATTGACTGACATTATTCAACGGATTCAGTGCTTTATCCCACTAGATCAATTGGTTTAACAATTGAGTTGGTACATAGGGGTGTTCATTGTCGGATATCGGATCGGATTCGATCTGTTTTTTTTGTATATCCGATTTTTTGAATTCATGATATAGCGATTCGTATCCGGTTCGGAAAAAATCAGATATCCGAATATCCAGATATGGGATATTCAGATATTCGATTATCCGAAAATATAATTTGATTTAACAATTTTTTTGAATTTGAAGGTAGTATTTATAAAAATTTTAGAATTTCGAATATAACAAACAACAAATTACTAAATATAACAAGATTCGCATATATGGAAATTTCATTTTTTTTTAATTTTCGGATATAACAAGCATCAAATTGTTAAATATAATAAGATTAATATTAATAAAATTTTCAATTTTCTGAAACTTAAAATATTGCGATCCGTATTAGATCCGAAAAATTTAAAATCAGATCAGATATCCGTTCAAAAAATAAAAATCAGATCAGATATCTAAAATTTTGAATTGGATCGCGGATAATCAGATCGAATAATTTTAAATAACCCTAGACACGCAAAAAAAAAAAAAAATCCGAAAATATTGGGTGGTTGCTTCCTGTACGGCGACGTTGTACATCCCCTAATTTTCGAGACAAAGATCGTTAGGTGTAGTTCAAGAAGTAAACTCGCATCATAGATTAAAAATCAACACTTTAGATTTCGCCCAAAAAAAGATTATCAGTATAATTTTGTTCTCTGAATCCCGCGTAATAAAAATGTTGAATTGCCCAGGTAATTTCTCTTTCGTATTTTGTTCATTTAAGTTAATCAGTCTCTTGGATTTGTTTTTTAATACTCTTTGTCGTCAATTCAATTGAAAACCCTAATTTCACCAATCCATGAGTAATTATCACTGTATCAATCTTTCAATTATTTTTTTTAAATTATGTTGTATCCCTTCTCTTCTTTTTTCAGAGCTGTGGATATGAAAGAAAAGAAAACAATCTCTCCACTCAGGCGCATTTTAGTGAATTGTACTGCACAGGTTTGTCGATAAGGCCTTGATTTGCTCTGCCGACTTAGTGATATTACATTTAATTTTGGATTTTGTTGTTGTTGTTAGCACTTAGCATTTCGCTTTAAGTTTATGTATAATGAGTAGTTGAGGTTGAAACGTAATCGCGAAAGATATTTTTGCTTGAACCTGCTGTTAAATTCTCTTCACATTAGCTTATTGTTTCGACTAAAATGTTGTCTTTTCAGGCAAAAGAATACGGGGCCTGTGTTGCAGCTAAACTTCCGGAAGTTGAACGTGATATGTGTTTGAAAGAATTTCTTGCACTGAAGACTTGCATGCAGAATACGGTATCATAGTCTGTCATTGATTAGAAACCTTTTTTTATACATTAAAAGAAGTATACTGTGGTAGTTAATTGGGTTGCAAAGAACTTAACTTTCTTCCTTTTTGAAAAAAGTGTGCTAACATTAAAGTTTTGTACTTTTTTTTTGGTTTTTAGCTCCGGGGAAAGGTGTAACATTTTGAGCTTTGGGTTTGAAATTTGTATGATAAGGTAAATCCAATATACTTTTCTGTTTATTCTTTGATGCTAGTCTTTAAGCTCTGTTTCATTCACTATTTTACTGATACTATCTTTTGTGCTTTATCTGTGTTATTATTCTCCAGAAAATTGAGTTTTGAGGTTGAAAATACAACATAACCTTAGAAAAATGGCTGGGAAAGCTTCAAGTTCGCAAGCCAGTGTTGGTGGTTTAGGATCTGGTGCTGTGTCACATGTTTTCATACAATATCCCCCTCTTCGTTGCAACATTCCTGGGTCAAGAGGTTTCTATTATGATGAT